>JAJEJO010060238.1:0-18420 GCA_020662805.1 Glaucomys volans | reverse complement strand
CCCCCCAAGTCAGGCAAGAGCCCATTTGCGAAGGTCTGCAGATGTCCAAGTCTCCCCAAACAGTAGACTTTCAAGCAAGGCCTTTCACTTCTCAGTTTCTGCAGCCGGGTTCATCCATAATCAAGACCATCCCCTCCTGGGACCGACACCTTCCCCTTCAATCTACTGCAGTTTCCTGATCTAAGGACAACAACCAAGCCAAAGCCCAAAGGTATGTAGTTTCTCCAATGGTTCTTCCCATCCAAACCTTCAGCCTATTCCCCTTCTAACACCTGTCCTGCCACCTTCGACTTCTCATCCTTCTCCTCCCTATCCCTCAATTCCTTCCTCCCCTTCTGGTTCCCTTTCCTTTTCTCCCATCCTTTAGTTCTTGCCCTCCGGTCACTTTTCCCTCTAAGTGACTTTGATCATCCTCCCGCTTATCATGGTACCTCTGTCCCTACTTCCAGTCCCAAACTTCCTTTGGAAAGGTTCTGATGAGTTGTGTTTTGTTGTTGTTCGTGGTGGTGGTGGTGGGTTTTTTGTTTTGTTTTGTTTTGTTTGGAACCGGAGATTGAACCCAGGGGCACTGGGCCACTGAGCCACAGTTCCAGCCCTATTTTGTATTTTATTTAGAGACAGGGTCTCACTGAGTTGCTTAGCGCCTTGCCCTTGCAGAGGCTGGCTTTGAACTCGCAATCCTCCTGCCTCAGCCTCCCAAGCCGCTGGGATTACAGGCGTGTGCCACCACGCCCAGCTTGTTTTGTTTTTTGTTTGTTTTGTTTTTGTATTTTTGGTACTGGGGATTGAACCCAGGGGTGCTTAACCACTGAGCCACATGCCCAGTCCCTTTTTATATATTATTTAGAAACAGGGTCTCACTGAGTTGCTTAGCTTGAGGCTGACTTTGGACTCACATCCTCCTGCCTCAGCCTCCTGAGTCTCTGAGATTACAGGCATGTGCCACCACACCCGGCTTCTAATGAGTTTTGGAAGTGATATATCTAGTGTCTCTGGAGCATGACAAAAAGTAGGGAGCAGAGAAAGTAAAGCCAGGAATTCTCAAGTAGTGTTGCAAATGATAACAGACCTTGAATATCAGAGCAAAGAAATCTGGACTTAATCCAAATTTAAAGTGAGTCACTGAATGCTTTTAAGCAAGGGAAGGCTAGTGTTGCGTTTGCGTTTTGAAAAGATCTTGATTAGGTCAGGAAGAAGGACTACCAATTTGGGGCATCCTTCCAGGAGGAATTAGGCACCCCCACAGCATCCTACACTCACCTCAGCACAATGTCAACTATTTGTTGTCATTGTTAGTTGACCTTGTCTCTCCCAAACTCAGCTGAGTCCAGGCCTTAGCACAGTGTGCTTGAGTAAAAGCATAAGATCAGGCTCTTTGCAAAAGTATAAGTTACATAAATGGATGAAAGAATGGGTGAATGGATTAATATGCTGGGGGTGGCAGTACAGGAAGCAAAGTTATTACACAATCCAGGCAGAAACTAATAAGAATTTGAACAAAACTGGAGGACTAGAAAAGGAGAGAATGTATTTCAGGACTACTTAGAAAATAGGAAATGCAGTGCTGATTGCCTATTTGAAGATAGTGACTTAGCAAAAAGGAGACTAGGATAATATTCAGAGTTAAATTTGATGTCTCTGGGACATCCCTTTAGAAATGTCCTGTGGGCAATTGGGTATGAGTGTGAAATACAAGGGTCTAAAGAGGGTCTGCACTGGAAATATGGACTTAGAAGTCAGCAGCATACAGCTAAAAGTAGTCAAATCCTTGAATATGAATGACATCATTAAGAGAATGGGTATGTGTTCCCCAAACAAAATCAGACTACAGACGGGGCCCTCCCTGCTGTAGGCATTGTGACGTTCTCTGCACTCTTGGGAGCCAACCCCAACTTTGGCTTGGTATTCCCAATCTCTGGAATGCCATAGCCTGATTCCCAGGGGCCTAAGACATGCCTAGGACCCTGCTCTTGTACTGGCCAAATAGCTATGTTCAGGCTCCCTCCTGGGGCATGGTCCTTTGCTACCATCTATTGATGGTACTGACTACTTTCGCCTTTTGATCTTTTAAGTTCCAGTTCCCTAAACTCTCCTCATGGCATGCCACATTATGTCTGGGCACATGAGTGAGCCTCCTGGCATCACACCCTGAGACCCAGAACTCTTCTTGCTTTCCTCTCGTGTCTCAGGTGCCTGGAGAATCTTATACTAATTCCATACCCCACCAACCCTGTGAGCCCTCCTCTCTCTGTCCTGACTTGTAGACCCTCCAGTCTCAACCTAACAAAGACTCTACCTTATTCTACCACTAGATGGAAGCAGACAAGGTCACAGAAGAGCCTCATACCACCATGGATGCAAAGGAACACCCCTCTTCCAAAGACCCTGCTACTGAAGATTTACAGGAGCCCCCTATCTCTGAAGCTACCTTGGAGCCTTCCATCTCCCAGACCCCTTTAGAGGGTCAGGCCTCTGAGAGCCTTTTAGAGTCTTCTGAACCCCCTTTAGAGAAATCTACTTTCGAGACCCCTTTAGAGCCCCACACTTCTGAAAATCCTTTGGAGCCTTCTATCTATGTAACCTCTTTAGAAGAGTCAACCTCTGTGGTCCCTTTGGAAGCCCCTACCTCTGAAGTATCAGAGAAGCATATTACTTTTCAGTCCTCACCAGTAAGGAAGATCTCTTTGTCTTCCTCTGATACATTGAGTGATGTCCTCTCTGAGTCTTCTTCCAGTGAGGGCTCATGGACAAGAATGTCCTCCCAGGACCATGAATTTGAGCTCGTTCCAAAGTACTCCCTTTCAGGCCCTTCAGCCCAGGACCACATAGACACATCTACCAAGCAGAAAGAAGATTCAGGAGAGAACAAGGAGGGAAAGGATGACACCAGTGACATCACTGCTCAGACAGCCCATCCTGAACACCGGCTGAGCAAGAAGAAGAAGAAAGGAGTTAGCCGTAATTGCTCCTACCCTTCCCCCTGTTCTCATCACTGTCCACTGCCCTTGACCTGCCCCAGAAGGACAGGACTGGGTTCCTCTCAGACATAGCCCTTCCTCTTAGTTTTAAGGACTTCTCACTTCCCCTTGGTTACTCATCCCCTCCCTTCCTAGGTCACACAGGCAGCCCAGTGGTCCCTGCTACGCAGGCAGAGTTGGTGGGAATGGCTAAGGCAATGCGCAGGGCGAAGTTTGGTGCTCAGTTGAATCATCTTTTCCAGTGGGAGAAGGATGCAGCCCTGAATGCCATCCAGACAGGTGAGCCCAAGTGGCCTTTCAGAGGCCTGTAAGAGGCCCATGGATATCTTGCAATCCAACAGGATCTGGAAACCTGGCCATTCAACAGATAGCTTGTGGAAACAGCCATGCCACCTGCCTGGAATCTGGAAGGGGAGCAGGCAGGTAGGCCAAGAAATAGCAATATGGATCTGACAAAAAGTGAGAATATTCATACAAAGTCCAGGTAGGCACAGATGGCCCATAATAATTTTAATAAAATTATTGAAAACAGAAGGGCCAGAGGCCAGCCCCAGATCTAGGAGCAGATCCAGGTAGCCTGCACCAGACAGACCCTAAGGCAGAGATAGCCCAGGACCCTGGTCAGTCTCCAGGAGATTTCTTGTTCTGATGTGGCAAAAACCCTTGGCCCCTTTGATGGAACTCCATTAAAAGCTGTCATCCCACTGAGTATGGTGGCTTAACACCTATAATCCTGGCAGCTCGGGAGGCTAAGGAAGGAGGATCAGAGGTTCAAAGCCAGATTCAATTTAGTGAGGCTGTGAACAATCTTGTGATTGTTCTTGCGTTGTCTCAAAATAAAACATAAAAAGGGCTGGGGATGTGACTCAGTGGTTAAGCACCCCTGGGTTCAATTCCCAGTTAAAAAAAATATTTAAAAAAAAAAAAACTGTGATCCTTGCATGCCAAATCCATGACCACCTGTGTATCCAAAAGCTTTGAATCTCCCCACTGAAGAGAACTGTGTCCTCTAGCCCTATCGAGTCTGTCTCTCCATCCAGAATTAGTACTCTCAACTGTGCTATTAGCAACATGTTGTATCTCTGTAATGAGTGTGCAGATAAGCTGTGTAAACACATGTCATCCTGTGTGTAAGTATGTCTACCTGTGTTATTGAACTTCATATCTATAGGAATTACTGCTTTCAGTAAGAGGGCCACCCTGACCTGCTGAGAAGATTCTGAGATTTCTAGAATAAATTTAATAAATGTCACTGGACATTTATGAAAGACCATTTATGTTGGTCTTTCATACTTCCTTTCCCTTTAGATGGAAGTAAGGCCTTAGATATAAAGATAACCAAGTAATTCCATATCCTTATCCCTTCTCTGTGTAATTTACATTCTCCATTCCCATGCAGAATCCCTCTACCTCTAGCCAAGAAAGTCACAATGATCTCATTTGTTTCTCAGTTTATTTTAGGCATTGAGACAGTTGTGGGGGTTTTTTGTTTGTTTGTTTCATTGTTTTTTTTTTCTTTTTTGCTTATTTTAACATCTTCTATTACTCATGCTTATTTTCTTGCAAATGCAGCAATTTGTTCATTTCCCTTCTTGGATCCTCTTGCCTACTCCTCTCTTCCTATTTCTTCTTCTTCAAATTGAACGTCTTCCTTTTCCTGTTTAAACTGGAAGTGTCATTCAATCCTGATCAAAGAAATTTGGGGTCCCCTTCTAATGAGTCCCAGGGGAGTCACAACTCCATGACGGTACATGTGATACGTTGAGAAATATCAAATGTAAGCTTTTTAAAAATATATATTTCAACAAACATTTGTGCACCAACTGTGTGCCAGGCATTGAGCCTAGTTGTGGAGGTGGTGGGACTGGAAAAGTTTCAAAGACATAATTCCTCATTAGAGTCCAAAAAATTAATTTGCACTCTAATGAGCTACACCAATATGTAGAGGACAATTATAATTCACTTTAATAATTGCTATTTACCAAGAATGCTGCAGGAGCAGAGAAGAGGGGCACCCAATCTTGGGTAGTGAAGGAAGGAAAGTCTTAGAAGGAAAGACTTCTCAGTGATATCTGTAAGATGGTAAGAAGAGGTAGCCAACTCAAGACTAGAGTAAGGTGAGACATGGGCAAAGCAGCTTAGGAAACTGCAGCAGTGCATTATACCTCGTAAATAGTTACATGGGGAGTAACCCAGCTCAACTCTGGAAGGTAAGAATTGTGCAGGCATTTCTATGGCCAGCTAAGAGCTGGAATTTTATCCTGAGAGCAACTGAGAATCACTAAAAGATATTAAATAAGATAATAACATGAACAGATTGGTGTTTTTGAAAGATCACTTTAGCAACAGAATAGACTGGAGAAAGACAAAATTGGAGACAGGAAGACAGCATCATAGGCATTGGTAATAATCTAGGTAAGAAGTAGATGGGTGAAGGTGGAGAGAAGTGGCAAACTGACCATTTGGATTGTTGGATGTGTAAGTAAAAGAGTGGAAAATTCCTGGAACGATAGTTTTGTTTTGTTTGTTTGGCTGAAGAAGCTGACTGGTTGATAGTGCCATTAACTGCATGCCTAAAACAGAGTAGATGCCAGATAAATATGTGTTGAATGAACAGAGGACAAAGAATGAGACCTTGGTTTGGAGGGAAAATGGTATAACACATTTGAAGTGCTTATGGAACGTGCTGGTAAGAGTCTAGTAGATAGCTGGCTCTATGGGTCTGAAGCACAGGAGAGAGGTCTAGGCTAGCAACATCCTTCATGTAAAGACAGTTGTATGTTATGTGAGATATTTGGCATGAAGAGATGTTATTATGCAAGTGTGGTTGTGCAATCATGGAACTGAACTGGTTGTATAGTCAGAATGGAGTTTCAGATAATCTTCTCCCTCTGCCAGTTCTATCCACTCATAACAGGAAGGGGATTTAGAATCTGTGCAGAGAGTGGAATCCACAGCAGATGCCAACTTTCCCACTAAGAGAGCACTGAAGAGAATAATAGGATAGAATCTGAGGTCTCGTTGCCAGACTCCTGATTCAAATTCTTCATTTGAACTCTTGGCACTTATTCTTATACCAGTGCTTGAATTTTACTTCCCCCCGACTTTCAGGCCAAACCTTGATCTATGGGCACAGACCCTTGTTCACTTCTGCACATCACCCATCACCTGCTTATCCACTGTGTCCTGCTGCTTCAGTCAGGGTTCAGGATTCCTCTAATGGAACCCTGGTTCCCACCCACTTCCATTGTGACACTGCCTTTACCCTAAACTCTAAACCAAGCTTCACTGGTGCAGTAGGGCTCTGGCACTACAAGCTGTCAGCATCAAGACAGAAGCAGCCAAGCCAAAAGATATACCTGAACAGGTTTTAGGTCCCGAGAAACTATGGGTAAGACTAGGAAACCTGGCCAGAGTCAAAAAACAAAGCATGCTAATTATTTTCCCTTATGGAACTTCAGTTTTATGCCTGAAATGCTCAGTCATTCAGTCAGGCAGTCTGTTCTCTGAGCACCTATTTTATGCCCAGCCCTGTGCTAGGAATAGAGATGTGGATGCAAAGACAGTCATTGCCCTTGAGGAGCTCACAGACTAATGGGAGTATAAGTAAACAGTCCGTTACAAAGGATCCTAATAGCGATAGTACAAGAAGTTGTGGAAGGCCAGCGGAGGGTCCCAGACAGACAAGGGAAGTCAGGAGCAACTTTTTGGAAGAGATGACATTTCAATTGAAACTTCAAATGGGAATCAGAGTCCTGTAGCTTCAGGCCCAACTCCATGGGGACTCAGAATTCTTGGTTAGAAGTTGGGATACTCCACTCTCACTGAGGATAAGAAAGTCTGAGTGGGAGGTACTCTGGTTCTCCTACCAAGTTGACACAGTACCAGTCTTGCCATGAAGCCAGAAAGCTTAAGATCCCATTGCATAAACCAGGCTCTGGAAGGCTGTCACTTTCTGCTGGTGCCTGCACTCAGGGATATTTATTAGCTTCACTTTCCTTTCCATGCCTCCTCATAACATTTATTTATTTGGTTTTCACCAGCCATGACTTCTGGCCTGTCCTTTTCCCCTGGTCCTTGGAGTGCTATAGGCAGCCCTTCTCAGGCTCAAAGAGGGTGTTAGTTCCTTAACACTAGGAACACAGAAAGGACATATGAGGAAGCCAATCTGGAGAAGATAGGGGAAGCCCTCCTCATACCTCCTGACACCAAGTCTGCCAAATCTTCTCCTTTTCTTCAGGTCCATCACTAACCATTTTCCTTAGGAGCCAATCCCTATCACCTACTATATACCTGGCCATTTTTCCTCTTCCTCATCTTAGACACTTCAAAGAAACAACACAAAGTTGGATTCTAATGTGGAGAGGGGAAGAGATGAGAAACCCCAGTCACAACTCAGTGAGATTCATGTTCATCTTCAAACAAAATTTTACCTATAATCTTCCTGCTCAGAAACTGAAGACTCTCTTCAGTCATCTCTGACAGATCCTGGGATGAAAGGGAATAGAAGACAGGGGGTGACCAAAAAACCTTGAGGAAAAAAGTCAAAGGGTAGAGGTGCAGATTCCCCAGTGGAGATAAACATACCTCAGGGTAGAGGTGAAGCTCCACCCTGACCCCAGGGAATAGGGCAAAATATCTGTGGGAGCTTTGGATTTTTTTTCTTTCTCACTTTTCCCTATTATTCAATCCCTCCACAATTCCCTATTATTCTCTGCCTACAGGTCTCTACATAGGCTGGCGCTGTCCCCATTACCTATGGGACTGTTTCCGGATTGGGGATGAGTCCAAGTGTTTTTGTGGACATTTACTGAGAGAGCACCACATTATCTCAGGTAAGGGAGAAGTGACCAGTCTTTGTCACTTTGTCAAGTATGGAGGGACAGCTGTCCTCTGTCATCATGTCTTGGGATGTGTGTGTGTGTGTGTGTTTGTGTGTTGGTATGGGGTTTGGCAGGGGCAGGCTAGGCCCTGTCAGGGGCTGATCCAACACTACCACCCATCCTGTACCCATAGACATAACTGTGCCCTGCACTATGAGTCAGTGCCGCTGCCTCATGTTCTGCTTCATCCCATCACGCCCAGAAGAGGTGGGTGAGTTCTGGCTCAAGAGACGGGCCACCTTTGATCCCAAGGCCTGGAGGGCTCGATGTCGCTGCAAACATAGCCATGAAGAGCACACTGCCACTGGGACTCATCCCTGCAGGCATCGTGGTAACTTCTAGTGGACTCGAATATTGGGTGGGAAGATGCAGTTAAAGGATGCAATTAGTTTGGGGAGAATGGGGAGCTGATAGGAGAGACACTTGGGTGTTTGGTGGGTAAGGAAGAGATGAGAATGTGGGTCAGCCATGGGGATAGTTCCATTCTCTATGTTCTCCTCGGCTGTCCTTTTGTCTCAGGCTGTAGCTGCAACAATTTTGAGTCTAATTTCCTCTGTGCTGCCTGTGACCGGCGCTGGGAGGAACATGAGACTTTCTTTGAGACCCAGGAGACACGGCGACGAGGAGGGAGACCTCACGGTAAGGGAGCAACTTGGGACAGGGGACCAGCCCAGCATCTATAATCAGAAGGCCAGGCAGAAAGGCACTCCCACACTGAACTGGCCCCTCCAGGACTACTGTATTCTTTCACCCCCCACATCCCATGCCTGCACTGGTTTTCACCCCCAGGAACAGAATATGTGCCATTTGCAGAGATGCCTGTCCTTCAAGAAGCCATCCTGAACAGCTCTGACTTCGAGGCCCTCCAGATGCAGGGACTCTCCAGTCATCGCAGTCCCCACCCTAGTCCCCTCACACTCTCTGGCCCACGCAGACTCCAGCGTGGCTCCCCATCTGACCGCCATACCTGACCCTTTAAACCTCTACTCTTCCCTCCTCCAGGGACATACACTGTCAACAAATGGCGTAGGCCCTTCTGAGCCTGGCCCAGATCAGCAATAAAACAGAAGCCACTTGAATCTGACCTGGTTCTATATGGGTCAGTAGAACAAAGAGCCAACAATAAGTTATTAGAGTTAGCATGGTTTGGGGAAAAGAAAGGGCACCAAGCAGGATAAAGGCTGGATCCAGCCATCTGCCCCCATCATGCCCACATTCAAGCTTCTGGCTATGATATCACAAGCAGAGGAATTTCAAGAAAGCCAAGGAGAGAGGAAGTTTCAAGAAGGATAAAGTGGGCAATGATTTAAGATGTAACTAGGGCTTCTGTAAGATAAAGACTGAAAACTGCTCATTGGATTTTACATTAGAAGGTATTTAAGGACTTCAGAAAGTGCAGTTTCATATTGGTGCCGTAGAGGGAGAAACCAAACAGCTATGAGTTTGACAGAGGCTCTTCAAGAAGCTTGGATGAAAACTGCAGGAAAAATTTCAGACAGTATCCAGAAGGAGATATGGAGTCAAGGAAGCAGGCTTATTTAGGAAGGAAAAGGGGAAGTAACCAGTAGAAAAAATGTCCTTGAAAGATTCAGAAGAAAGAGAGATGCCTGGTGGGATAAGATCCCAGAGACAGAGGAAGGGGATGAGATCAAGGAAGAGGTGAAAGGATTTGCTCTGAACAAGAACATCACTTCCTGAGACCAAGGGGAGGGAAGAAGCCTTCACTAGCTTCAGGGAACAGGATCTTGTAGAAGTTCCCTCTGATGGCTTCTCTATCCCCTGTGAAGTAGGATAAGAGGGGGTACTAGGAGACAAGAAGGGAAAGGTGAAAGTCTGGGAAGGCTAATGTTGAGGAATTGGAGAAAAATCCTGATCGATGGGTAGTTTAGGATTCAGGTACAGTTGGAAGTGAAAACCTAGATAAGCAAATGTTTAGATTACTGGTTGGAGATGGGAAGGTGTCAGGGAGGATTATCAGGAAAATGAGGCAAAAGAAGTAAGGATGAAGATGTGGAGGATGTGTATGATACAAATAGGGAAACATAGTGATTCCAGGAATCAATTTATGGGTTGAAACAGAATAGAAGTCTCAATGAGGTGCAGCAGCAGTTGTATGGCATGGACTGAATTAAGTAAAGGACAATGATCAGCACCTGCAGAGCATTGCAGCTTTCAGATGAGAACAGCTGCAGGTGAGGACAAGAACTTGGAATAGAGAAGACTGTGAACCAGCGATCAAAAAACAGTAACAAGTGCATAAAGGCTGACACTGATGGGCTCTATGCCTCTAGGGAAGAACTTTCCCTCTTTGGTTTCTAGATCTGTAAAACAGGATTAGGCAGTGCTGTTGTTCTCTGTGAGAACCCAAGGAAACAACCAGTTTCTACAGGCTTTGTATTCACTGTCCCTCAGGCTGATTTCTTTCCTCTTCTAGATCCCAGCTCCACTTACCTCTTGCCCTTCTCCTGGTCAGTTTTAAGGTTCTCAGGTGTCCCAGATGCACAGAGAAGGGAAGCCCCTGGGATATAGAGAAGAGGTCATTCTACATTTCCTCAAATTTAGGGTAATCTGTCCTTACAAGGGAAGGAATACAGCCCAGGCTACTAGAACCCCTGGGGAAAATCACAGGATCAAATGTCTGCCCTGAGAAAGTCAAAGGGCTTTCTAACAACAATAAAGTTATGGAAAAGAGATCCCACAGGGTTGGGGATGTAGTTCATTGATTAAGCTGTTGTGTAGCAGGCATAAGGCCCCAGCACCATAATTTAGGGACTAAATTTTCCTTTAAAAAGAAAGGGAAAAAAAAAAAAAAAAGAGGGGCTGGGGATATAGCTCAGTTGGCAGAGTGCCTGCCTTGCAAGCACAAGGCCCTGGGTTCAATCTCCAGCACTGCAAAAAAAAAAAAAAAGAGAGAGACAGTTTTCCAATACTGATTATATGCACCATGATAACCATTCACCTAAAACTGATTCATTTAACAGTCAGCTACAGAGTGCTATGATAAACTCATTCAAAGAAATAGTATGCAGGCATTACCTGGTACATGGACATAGCCTATGTAATATGAAAAATTGATGGGAGAATAATAAATATGCCATATATATCATAAAAGAAAATGAAACACCAAATTTTGTTAACTATTAAGCACCTGTAAGGCCCTGTGCTTTAAAAAGAAAAAACAGAGTGGTGACTTATCCTGTTAAACTTCAGTCTAAATTGACCTGGTGTGTTGAGTATTTTGAGACCCTTTTTTTCCCCTAATATTCGTCTTAGTTGTAGATGGACACAGTACTTTTATTTTATTTATTTTTATGTGATGCTGAGGATGGAACCCAGTGTCTCACGCGCTAGGCAAGCAAGCGCTCTACCACTGAACTACAACCCCAGCCCAACACTGTTTCTTATATCAAAAATATAAACTCCATCATAGCGAACCTGCCTCACTGAAAATGCCTAAGCTAACCAAATCAGACACCTTTCTGATTAGGAAAGAACATTGGATACATACATATTCCTTCGCTTTTTTGGTGCAGTAAAGGTAGGACGTTCCCATCCTCGTCCAATTTAAAAAAACAAACAAACCAAAAAAACCTAATATGCCAAAATACACTCTACAGTCATGTGTACCTAAAAAGAAAAAAAAAATTGCCCTGGAAATCTATACAGTGAATGTATTAATGAGAACACAAATTAAGGAGGAATCGCTCTCTAAAATCTTCGAAATGGTGCCTGCACCGTGAGTAATCCCTAGTGGAAGGCTGAAGTAATAGGACCCCAAGTTTGCGGACAGCCTTGGCAATTTAGCAAGACCCTGTCTCAAATTTTAAAAATAATTAACCCCAAAAAGGGAGGAGGTCTGGGAACATACCTCAGTGATAGAGTGCCTCAAGCTCTGGATGCAATCCCCAATACCGCGAAAAAAATCTTTGAAATGCTCAAGGGACTGAAACCGCCCTTGTGAAGAAAATGCTGAGTATTAACCCCACCAATTAAAAAGATCCCCTTCCTGTTCATCTTTAGCTCCGCCCAGGTGATTCCTGGAGCCACTTGTGCCGAACGACCTCCGAACCCAGCCTGCTGCCTGGCCAAAGCAGTGAAAGGATCTAAAACGTTTAGACCTTTGTGCTGCAGGTGGCAGAGCCCCGCCCTCTTCCTCCAGCCCAGCAGTAAGGGCCAGAACTGAGAAGGACGAGCCGAGAACGTGAAAACCCCACCCACTCGGGAGCCTAAGGCTGTGAATCAGAGCCAACTAGGTCAAAAATTCCACCTCCAGTTTCTTAATCTCGCAAATTTATTTCATGGTGAGACCGGTTAGCGATAACAACGAAGAAGGAACTTTTATTCTAAAAGACGAAGCCAAGGGAGTGGGAAATTGGCCTTGCGTTGGAAGATGCAGCCAATGGGATGAAAAGATTCCGCCTCTGAAGTGGAGGCGGAGCCAATGGCTTGAGTAGCGCCCGGAACCACGATCCAATGGGGGTGGAAGGGCCCGCCCCCTGCCGCGGAAGGGGCCAATGACCCAGCTCTCCCACCCCGCTACGGCCCACCTCCAGTAGGCCAAAGGAGTTGGGTGCGGGATCGTGAGCTGTTCCCGCAGCTCCGGGAGAATGGCTGCGGCGGTGGTGCTAGCAGCCGGCTTGCGCGCGGCGAGCAGATCCTTGGCAGTCTTTGGGCCCCGGGGGGCGCAGGTGAGAAGTGGCCGCCGGGGCAAGGAGGGGCTTCCGCTGGCTCTGACGCCCTCCGTGGCGTGGGGCGCATGTCTCCCGGCTCCCGAAGGCACAAGCAACCTAGCAACCTTGCAGAGCTGCTGCCCCTTCCGAGGATCAAGCTCTAGGATTGTGCGGTGAGGTCGGATTTGATGACTGTGGGTGTAACGAACTAGCAATCACCGCCTCCCAGTACAGGCCCTGGCGCCGAGGTCAGGACAGGGTCAGTGCAGCAGCTGCTGCCCTCGGTTGCCTGAAGCCCAGCTGGCCCGGCAACCCCTCAAGTGCCCTCTGCGGAAAGTGAGGTCTCTCTCTCGGAGCCAGTCCTCTGCCTGCCCCCTCGGGCCTTCTAATGAGCACTGGTGTTAACCTTTGATCTTCCCCCACTTTTCTGAAGCAACTCAGGTCAAGAGTGTAATTCATCCAGTTTTTTTCTGTCCTATAATGATTCGTCGACTTCATCTTCCTGAGTCCATGGGAAACGGGTATATCTCCAATTCTTGGATAACTGGGGGAGGCCTGAGTTCACTTAGCTGAATTTTTTTTTTTTAAACTGGGGAACGATCCACCCAGGGACACTCAATCACTAAGCCATATCCCCAGCCCTTTTTTGTATTTTATTTAGAGACAGGGTCTCACTGAATTGCTTAGGGCCTCACTAAATTGCTGAGGCTGGCTTTGAACTTGTGATCCTCCTGCCTCAGCCTCCAGAGCCACTTTGATTACCGGCTGAATTCTTATGTAATTCCACCCTTGCAAGTTAGTAGAGTTAAAATCCACAGTAAGAGGTCAAACATAACACCCAAATGAGGAACAGCTGGTGTCAAACAGGGCCTATGCATTAAAACCTAAATAAAACAGGTAGCAGGGCTTAAAGATCAGAAAGCAAGTAATGGAAATAAGCGAACACATACTAACAAGGTGAGAGTAAACAGCTTCAAACTGTCTTAAGAGGTAATCAAACTACCCCTTTATATATGAAGCTACAGAAGAAATTTATCTGAGGCAATTCAGTAGTAGAATAGGAATTGAGACCTAAATCTTCAGACTCCCATTCTGGATACTTTTCCCTGCACCAGTTAGATTTTATAGACACATTAGCAGAAATGAATTGCACTTCTGAATCCTGCATAATATTACCAGTTATATAAACAGGATGAGCACCATCTGGCCTATCTTTTGTTGATGCAGGAACTTTTCCCTTGAGTGGGAATCCAGTAATAGGTTCTTGGAAGAAGTTAACTCATTATGTCCCAGTGTCTCATTTATTTATATATATATATATACACACACACACACACACACACAATCTATCTCCCTACATATGAGATGCCAGCATGTAATGGCTTAATAACTCTCAGAGCAAGGCTCAGCCAGCTCCAACTGAGTACCAGAAGAGTTAGAGCTATTGCCAGCTGCCTCCATTGGGTGTGTCTGACCCACCTGCAGGTCCGAGGAGCTGCAGGTGTGACAGACGGGAGTGAAGTGGCCAAGGCCCAGCAGGCAGCTCCAGGAGGAGCAGCTCGGACCATCTTCTCCCGGATCCTGGACAGAAGCCTTCCAGCTGATATTCTATATGAGGACCAGCAGGTGGTGTCCCCTTAGGGCCCAAACCTCTTAGGAATTTCATAGATATAGCTTGCCTGATGAAGTAATGTGATGGTCTCTGACCTGTCATTGCTTCCAGTGTCTGGTGTTCCGTGATGTGGCCCCTCAGGCTCCTGTGCATTTTCTGGTCATTCCTAAGAAACCCATTCCTCGTATTAGCCAGGCTGAAGAAGAAGACCAACAGGTGGGAAGAACAAGGCCAGAAGTTGTTGGGAAAGAGCCCTGGTATAAATTAGAGGTTTTGTCTTCTGTGAATGAAGACAACTATGTCCCTCCCTTCTCCATATAGCTTCTAGGACACCTTCTCCTTGTAGCCAAGAAGACAGCAAAGGCTGAAGGCCTGGGAGATGGATACCGACTTGGTGAGTGACTTGGTTCTTGGATCCCTCATCTGTGAATTCCTATTCCTCAATATGATCTTCATTCTTTGACCTCTTCCATGATCCTGACCCTCTAACCTCAAACTCCATTTCAGTAATCAATGATGGAAAGCTGGGTGCACAATCTGTATATCACCTTCACATTCACGTACTTGGAGGCCGGCAGCTCCAGTGGCCTCCAGGTTGAACCAGCCAACTGACCCAAGAAACTCTGATCTGGATGTTTGGATGGGAAAAGGGAAGTTGTAATGCTAATAAACCTATTCTCCCTCAATTTTGCATGCCTGTCTTAAATATAAAGGATTTATACCACAAAGGAGAAAGAAAAGTGATTCAGCTATGAGCTCCCTTGACAATGATCAAAGTTAGAGCCACTGAGAAGGCCCACCCTGTGGTCAAAAGGAGCACCTGCCCATAGATCTGCCTTATGACTAGTAATTTGCCCTGGGTCAAACTTTAGAAAAATAGCAGTAGGAATGAGCCCAAATGAGTAAAAAGAGACTGAAACCCAGGTGACAGCCTTGGTGCATCCTGGACGTCATTTAGAGGCCAAACCAGGTTCAAAAAGGGAATTGGGAGGAAGGTGGTAAGGGCCCAATATTGGAGAAGTGGTAGGACACATACACGCACAAGCTGTTAGCTATGTGTTGCTCCATGTGTTCGCCATTTTGCTCTTTAGCTGTTTTATATATTTTCATCCTTAAAAACAATTTTAAAGCCTCCTCACTCCTCATTTTGGGAATGAACTGAACAAACTAAGAAGAAGCTACTGTTGGTCCTTCATAAACACACCAACTAGGCGTTTGTCCGGTGCCTGTTTCCAACGTATCCCCAAAAAGAATCACCTTCGCTACAAAGAATCATGCTTGGGCACGGAAGGTGAAGTCTCAGGCCAACGGAACCTTAAAACCGCGTCTGAGGCGGCATGGAGTCGCGACCAGAAAGCGGAGAGCGCACCGGCTTAAGACTTCCGCCCCGCAGAGGAATTGCTTCCTCCTCTTCCCTCCACATCCGCCCCGCTCTAGTTCTGCGCAGTCTCTTGGGATTTGTTGCTGTCTCTATGGCAACCCAGTAGCTGGAGCCTGAAGATGGAGCCCAAGGAGTCGACAGAGGGATCGCCATCGCGGTGAGAGGCGCAGCTCTGGCTGCAGGCGAAAGGGGACAAGGAAGGTCAGCGGACTTCCTCTGCTGCGCTTTTGACAACCTTGACGCTTTTATTGTCTTTCAGATCCTTAGATGTACAGCCCTACGAAGAACTAGGGACTACTTCGGAACCGTTTCTTTCTTCAGATGGAGGTGGTGGGTCTGCTCTGGCAGCCGCAGCCTTGGCAGCTGATGCAGCTGCAGCAGCTGCCGCAGCCGCCTCCACCGCCAAAGCATCTGCGTTACTTACAAAGACCCCAGCGCCCTACTCTGGGTTCACGGAGCCCTCCTCTAACAATCTTCTTGGGGCACTCTATGCTGGACCCCAGCAAACAGGCCATGAAAGTCTTGGCTTTGAGCCTCTCTATGTTTCCTCTCTTGCTCAGGATCCCTATACTACAACTGACCTCAGCTCTAGCGCTGTCCCTCCTCCTGGCTTCAGCTCTGACCCTGTAACTGGTTCCAGCTCTGGCCCTGCCCTTGTTCCTGGCCTCAGTGGCTATGGTTCTTTCCCTGCCTCCAGCTCTGCTCCTGACCATGGTTCTATCCCTACCTCTGTCACTGGTCCTGGAAGTGGCTCTATCTCTGGCTTCTGCAATGGTGCTGGCCCTGCCACTATCCCTTGCTCTGGCACTGGTCATGGCCCTGGCCAAGGCTCCAGTCCTGCCTCAGGTCCTGGTCTTGCCTCTGGAGCTGGTCCAGGCTCTAGCCCTGACCCTGAGCTCAGGCCCAGCGCTCCTCAAAGGTTCAGAAACCTTAGGCCAAATCTCTTACCTAATTCCACCTCCTGGAATCAATACTGCCACTGGGAGCCTCAGAAACAACCATCTTGGGAATTTTTGCAAATCTCAGAACCTGGTGCCCGAGGGCTATGGAAAACCCCAGAAGGTGAAAGGAAGCCTAAGTTTCTCTATGAAACAGTGCCACGAGGCCAGTGCCTCCTCTACAACTGGGAGGAAGAGGTATTAAGTTTTGACCTTCTGCATTTTTTTTTTGAAGGCTGACCCCCCCACCCCCCCACCCCACCCCCATTTCTACGGGAGCCAACAGTTTGTGATGAGGGTGGATAACAGAAAGGATATCACAGTCACTCAACTTGGGGCCCACAGAGAGCTACAAACCACCTGGATCAAGTTCCAAACTGGCAGGATATCTCTGAGAGTTTCTTCTTCCGACATGGACACCAGGGACTGCTGACCATGCAACCACATTCACCCATGCCCTCCAGCACTACCCAGAAGGATTCATACCAACTCCCAAGAAACCTTTCTCAGCCTCTTCGAGGTGTGAAGCATGAGAGCCAGAATGAACCCATCAGGCAGAGAAAAAAGAGGAAGGAGTTTCTGGTGGGACTATGGATTGTTTGATGGATATAAGGGCAAAACCCAGATTCCCATTCCTTTTCTCAAATTTGTTTTTTTGTTTGTTTGTTTTCAAATTTTCTGGGCCTGCTTTCTAATCAGACTCCCACTTCACCCTCCCACAGGGAAGCGTGAAGCCATGGTAGAGATGCTCCTGCACCACCAGATCTGGTGAGAAACTGGGGGAGGAGAAGTGGGAGGGGGAGGAGAAAAACCGGGGAGAATGGCCTTGACTTCCCCTAGGGCTGCATAGTAAAGAGGTACAGGCAGATCTGGAACCTATAAGGAAGCCCTTTGAGGCAGAGTCAGTAACACACCATGACTACCGAATGGAGCTGGTGCAAGCAGGGCCTCCTGCCCCAACGAAGGTGAGAACCCATCCTACTCCACCTGCACAGTGGGGCTCTGACAGGTGGTGGGAAAGTACCTGGTCCAGAAGTTGAGAGAGAGGGCCAAAAACCTGGAATTATTCAGTGTCTCTCCCTCACAGCCTCATGACTATCGTCAGGAACAGCCTGAAACCTTCTGGATTCAGAGGGCGCCACAGTTACCGGTGCGTGAGGGCGACTAGGTGTCAGGGGAGTGGAGGAGAGAAGGCAGGGCAGAGGCTGTCTCTTCTGGCTTTGGGGAGAGAGGGATCTGTCCTTATCTTGGCATTGCTCCAGGGTGTCAGTAACATCAGGACACTGGACACACCGTTCCGGAAGAACTGCAGCTTCTCAACACCAGTGCCCTTGTCTCTGGGGCAGCCTTTGCCCTATGAACTTGAGAATTACCCTCACCAATTGGGAGAAATATCTTCCCTTGCCTGTCAAGGAGAAGGGCAGGGGCATCCAGGGGGCAGAATATCTCCTGTCTAAAAGTTGAGGGGGGAAGTTGGATATGGAATTTGGAATCTGTTTCTGCTTATACCAGAGAGGTGGGCAGAAGGAAGTTAATTCCCTCTGTACTTGTTGAAGGGGCTTTACATAAAGCATTTTCCTTCATCCTGAGACTGCTAATTCAGTGATTCTGTGAGTCACTATGTGCATACCTCATAACGTTTCCTTGCGGTTGCCCCTACCACAGACTATGACACCATGACTACTTCTTGTTGTTATTTTATATTTGGCCAAAATATTCTGGTTTAGATACAGATATTTACAGGAGGTAGGGAAGAAGGGGACCAAACCAGAGAAGGACAGATATATGTACAAGGCTGAGCTGCAGAGGGCTGTGACTTCCATATAAGGTGGGGTTTTTGTGCACATTTTACATATCATGTGACAACGTCTGTTTTTGGTATATGGAGAAATGGTGGCCACTGCCCATCCAGATGCCAGCAGCAGGAGATTGTCTGGCTTGGGAAGAAGTAGGGTTTA
>JAJEJO010060237.1:18823-59100 GCA_020662805.1 Glaucomys volans | reverse complement strand
AAAGAAAGAAAGAAAGAAAGAAAGAAAGAAAGAAAGAAAGAAAGAAAAGGTAGAGATGGGCTAAAATAAAGTCCTGTACCTGCCTACCAGGATTCTTTGCATAAAGGAAACTAAGGTCTGCTTTTTGGCCTGTGACTCCCTAGCTCTAGTCAGAGGAGGACTGTGGTCCTCAGAAACACCTTCAGGGAGCCAGGTACAAATTTCCAGAAGAGCCTGGAGGTAAGTGGGAAATGGGAATGCAGAGGCAGAGGAAGCAGTCAAGACTCTGAGGAATAATGGGGCCTTGGCTTCTGCTCCCACATTCACTCTGGTACTTTAGGTTAACCCCTTCCCCTCTCTGGGCCTGGGTCCCCATGTACAACAAGGGTGTGGTCCAACTGATCTGTAAGACTCCTCCTAGCTCTGCCAGGGTTTCATCCAGGCTGGGAGAAACCCATGTTTGGCACCCAGCTACCTGTTCAGTTGACCTCACTCCCTGGAAGTCACTACAAGACAGGAAGAAGTTGGCTGTGGCCAGGTTGAGGCCTCAATGGGGCCTCCAGAATCTGAGAGAGGAGAAGAAAGGAGCTGACAGCCCTTTCTTCTCTATGGGCTGGCAGGGGAGGACAACAGGCAGAGAGAGTGACAGAGGAGGGCAAAAGCCTAGAGGTAACACACAGGACCATGGAGCCCAAAGGAGAGACAGGGCTCAGGCTGGCCCAGAGAGGAGGAAGAAGGCCCCCTCGGGAGACACCAGTTGAACTGGTTTGAGGTGGCATTTGGCCAGGAGGTAGGAGAAGGCAGAAAGGACATTGTGGACTCTGCAGACCAAACCCCCTGGCCCTGTTTCCTCTTCCTCCCTTCTTCCCCAAGGTCCTTCCTTCCCCCAACAAAGGAGAGAAGGCAGAGCTAACATTCATTCTTGGCATGTGGACAAGATCCTGAGCTGGAATGGTGGCCTTGTCCCTGCTCCGGGGCTCGCCTGTGCTCCTGGCTCCTCTTGGGCAGAGTTTGTTCCCCACTGTCAGGGCTGCTCCTTCTTGAGTGATTCCTCTGACTCTAGTGGATACTCCTTCCTCTCACATGGTAAATCACCAGGTCCAGAACTTACCCCTAAGCACTGAACCTTACCTCTGGGAATTAAGGTGACTTCTATAGGAAAAGAGATCTCTGATCTAGTCCTGGGCCTCAAGCAGAAGGTCTGGCCTCAACCAGACTGTGTCCAGAGTCACCATGTGGCAGGGGGAGTGTGAACTGGGAACTCCCCTGTCTGGTGCTGGTCTCCAGCCACCATCTCCCAGGAATTAAGCCAGCCTGCCTGGTCCTGTGATGCACCCTGGCCACAACTCCAAGGATCTGACCTGTTCTCTTTGTGTGTGTTTGTGTGAAGGAGAGAGAGAGAGACAGAAGGAGAGAGACAGAGAAAGAGAGAACAGACACCAGGGTACCCAAGCAAAACACTCATGTGAATGGCCACACGTGTACACAGATGAGCTTCTGCATGGCATATACACTCACAGGCACACATATGTGGACCTGCATTTCAAGCAGCTGTTTGTGCCTTCACATGCAGGTGGGTGTATATGTGATAGTCTCATGTGTGTGTATGTATATTCCAGTAGGTAGTCAGTGGTTTCAGATACAGACCTGTCCTAGTGACTGTGGGCATAAATTGTAGCATGTGGAACTATAGAGAGAGAAAGCTGTGGCCTAATCCAGTTCCATGGTACAGGGAAGCACCAGGCTGCCTTTGTGCCTTGCCCAGCCCTGCCCAGCCCTGCCCAGTACCTGTCTCTCTGTTGGTGCTCTTTTAGATGGGAGTGCCGCACCAGGAGCCCAGCCTCAGAGTTTCCTTACTGGGTCTCAGAGGGAGCTACCAGTTCACACTCCCCCTGCCAACATGGTGACTCTGGACACAGTCTAGTTGAGGCCACACCTTCTGCCTGAGGCCCAAGACTAGATCAGAGCTCTCTTTTCCTGCAGAAGTTACCCTTAATGCCCAGAGGTAAGGTTTAGTGCATAGGAATAAGTTCTGGATCTGGTGACTGATCATGTGTGAGGAAGGAGTCAATTTATGACCACCCTGCCTGGTCACCCACCTGAGGGGCAGGGGAGTCCCACTGTACCCTTCAGGTTGTCTGTTAGCAAAAGAAAGGAA
Source organism: Glaucomys volans (assembly GCA_020662805.1). Lineage (NCBI taxonomy): Eukaryota > Metazoa > Chordata > Mammalia > Rodentia > Sciuridae > Glaucomys > Glaucomys volans. The sequence continues at coordinate 56,963 of JAJEJO010060237.1, read as the reverse complement.
GAAAACAATATATGGGTGTAATGGCTTCCCATCACTAGGGGTGTGCAAAAAGAAGCAGGGTGAGGCCAAATCTGGGAAAGTGGAGTGGATTTCAGCCAGGACTGGGTTTGGATTCAGTGACCTAGAAGAACACTTGTTCTACTGGTCCCCCTATTATGTCCTCAGTTACTTCTTGATTTGGGCATGAATAAACAAGGGAAGAATGGAAATAGAAAAACGCTGCACTCACATGAGACAAGAGAGGAACCAGTGCTCCTCTCAGGCCCAGGCTTGGACCATGGGTCTTACAGGATCAAAGGCACCATGCCAGCTGCTCTGAGACATTGAGGAGAAGTTTGGAATTATGCTCCTTAGCTAGTGAGAAGATTGTGAGAAGGATCTTGGAGAAGGACAGACATCTAAAATAATAAGCATTTGGGGTTTGATGGAAGGAACTGTCCCTCTGAGCATGGTCTCATAATTCTGAGAGGGAGGGATTTGAGACCCATCTAACCAGAGTTACCTCTCCTGTGTAACCTCAGTGTCTGGACTGGCACCTTGGTAGAGCCAACTTGACCTCTCATGGCACCTTCCATGCTAATTGGTCAAGAAGTTCATTAAATATACTAGCTAGAAAGTCCACAACAAAGGCAGATTCTGAAGGTCCAACCCATACAAAGTAGCTCACAAAGCAGGCCATGTGGGGACAGGTGGATGTGTCCACTGAAAGACTTAGAGGCCAGTAGCCCCACTGAAGCACGTCACAGTGTATAATTTGTACACGTAAACCTCAGCTGCCTGAAGACCAGGCTCCCTGCTGCAACTGAGGGATAAAGAAGGACATTCCAGACCATGGGAACATTGTGAGCAATGGCTCCGAGGCTGCCTGAAAACCAAGAGAACCCTCAGAGACCATCTAACCAAGGAGTCACCCAAGTGTGGTACCTGGTCTAGCAGTATTGCCCATACCTGAACCTCTTGGAATAGGGCCATCAACCCTAAAAACAAATTTTCCAAGTGATTCCTGTCAATGTTCGATGATTCTGGGAACTCATGGTAGAAAGGGACCCAGAGTCACAGAGCACTTCCACTGCCCACCCAGCTCTGACCTCACTGGCACTCTCTGGACCATGGGAGACCTGGCCTTGATCTCCAAGCACCACTCAGCCCTCCTGCCCACTGGTTACAGGTCAGCACCACCCACTGTGAGCCCTCATTCCCCTCCCAAGATTTCTGCCCACTTGCTCTGTGGGTCAGCACACAGGCCCAGAGGAGAAGGCATGCTGCTCTCAGCCACCCTCAGACTTCAAACCTCCCTGGACATGACACAGTGAAACCTGGCTCTGATCACACCATCCTGCTGGGTCTGGTGCCCTGAAGAATAGTGGGCTTTATCTGGGGACATGGGAGGCTACAGGCAGGTTTACATTCAGTGCAGTCATTGATGGATACCACCCTTCCTCTGCACACTTGGTGAAAAGATTTCTTCACTCTCGTGTGTATTGTTAGGTGAGCTGAAGTGAAACAGGCAGTGTCCTTCCCTGCTGGTGATGATGGCAATAAATTAATATGAACTTCCTAGGAAGGAAGTTGGAAACATGAAACAAGAGCCTTAATATCTTCCAGAACCTTTGACCTCACACTTCTAGGAAGAAAATAGAAATGCAGACAAAGACTTAAAAATAAGGATACTAATCACAGCATTATTTATAGTAAAAATAATAATAATAATAATCTTCATGTCCAACCACAGAAGAGTGTTTGAATACATCCTGGTGGAGTCCAGTGATGAAATGTGATACAGCCACCAGGAAACCTATTTTGTAGAGAATTTGGTGGCAAAAATGCTCACAATATAATAGATTTTAAAAACAGATCACATGACATTGTACTCACTATCTTCCTTATTTTATTTTTTAAAGTATCTTTTTTAAGGATATGGAAAGATGATGTAGCAAATTCTGAAAACCTATGATAAAACATCAACAGTTGTATCCTCTGGGCAATGGGATTACACATCAGTACTGTTCTTTTTTTATTCCTAATATTGTCCATATTTCTAAACTGAATATGACATTGAAATTAATACTATTTGTTACTAGACATATTGGTATGTGCCTCCACCCCATGGCTAGTCAGGAGGCTGAAACAGGAGGATCCCAGTTCCAACCCAGCCTGGGTTACTTGCTGAGACCCTGCCTTGCCATAAAAAATGAAAAAAGTCTGGGGATGTACTCTAGTTGTTGAGTGTCCCTAGATTAGATCTTAGTGCCACTAAACAAACAAACAAAGTTATTCCTTTAAGAAATGGGAGACCTCCTTGCTCCAGGAAAGAAGAGAGAGGAGAAGGTCCCCATCCTTGGAGTGGGAACTGGGGAAGCCATGCAAGTCACCAAATACTTGAAGCAAACAGGGTGGAGCTGAGATATATTTGGAGAATGTTGACATATATATTATGTATGCGCAATGATATTTGGGAGACAGAGATCTAATATGTGGCATTAGACATCTTATATATGTAATCTCTAGGATTACAGAAGTGGGTGAGGGACAGGGAGGACTGTGGGCTGATGCCAGTTTCAGGTTTGACTGTGGACACTGAGATGCCACCACTGCATCCTGAGGTGGGGAAGGTAAGCCAAGCAGGAGAGACAGGAGGAGACAGAATGAGTCTGTTGAGCTCAAGTGTCCACGGGGCAGCCAAGAGCCCTATTCGATGAGCAGATGGAATAAGTGTGAACACTCTTCCAATTGTTTACCTTGACCTGTGCTCCTGATGAAATTCCAGAGCACAAACCATAAAATAATGTCACAATAGATGCCTTCTGCTGTTTATTAAAGTCTGTTTTCACTATCTGAACTGTCAGTTTTGTTAATCCTTATTGCAAAAGGACAGGAAGGAGAGTGGCCAGGAAGAAAGAAACCTGTATACACCCATGCACCTGCCTGGCTAGAAAAGCTCCCTCCCACGTGCTCTTGGTCTCCACATGATGAAGCAATGAACTCTCTTTCAGTTTGGATAATCTCAGTTCCTCCAATTCTGAAAGGAGTCTTCAGTCCAGGTGCCCAGGCCAAGTAAAGGGCAGTCCCAGTCCCCGAGACTGTGACATCCCAGGGGCAGAACTGCAATGAGACCATCATCAGATTCATGTCAAACATCTCTCCTATGCATGTGTCAACCCATTAGGGCCACTCAAGGGACAGTGAAAGGGACCTGGAGTCTCTGAAGCTCAGGCCCCTTAGTTACCTAACCTGAAACTTTGTGCAATTGCAGAGTTTGAACTTTAAATTGGGCAGGGACTACCAGGTCCCTGAGAGCAAGAGGCAAGAAGGCTGTCTGTGTGGCAGGGGACCAGGACGCTGGTCCTTGGGGCCCCTGGGCCTGGGTCACCCTAGCACAGTGCACCTGCCGAGAATGAACTCAGCACTTCCTCCATGACTCCTCCAGGTCTTAGGGCAGCTTTCCTGGCTCCAGCTCTCTGCACACAATTCTGCCATGGCCAGTAGGTAGGACCGAAACAGCAGTCATCTGGTGTGTTGGTCTCATAAAAGCGTCTCAAAAAATTTCAAAGCCAGAATATTTTCTTGGGGAAGGAGACACAAGGAGAAAAATAACAACATCCACTACTCACTGCATATTGACCCCAAGCCAGGCTCAGCAGTAAGAGCTCTACTTCACCTCACTGGATCCTCAATTGACACCTGTTCAAAAGGAAAGACTACCTCCTATTACAGATAAGGAACCTGGGTGGACAAACCTGTTAAGAAGTGACAGGATCTGAACCCCTGGACCCCTGAATTCAAAGCCCATTTCCAACTCCTCTGCCACATGAGATGACATGGTGACCCATGAACCCAAAATGCAGGCATTTCAAAAGCTGAACCTGAAACCTCCTCCCTGTGATGCCCCTTCCTCTCTTTTAAAATATCTGTGAAGCCTAAAAATAGCATTAAGCAGGTAAAAGTAGGTTTACCAGTAAATAAGATTCATGTGATAGTTACCTTACAAAGGAACCCTAGTGTGTCTGGCCTCAGGATTGGAGGATTCTAGAAAGATTCTGAGAAAATGTTTGCAAGGTTACAGAGTCTAGAGGTCACCTAATTGACCAGCTCATTTCTCCAAAAAAGGAGATAGATCAAGTAAGACTGCAGAACAGGGACAAAGGCCAAGAATCAAACCTGGGTCACCCCATCCCACTCCAGAGCTCATTCCATGCATCACCCCATACTTACTAGTTATAAAATTTTGAAGTGAAACTAGACCATGATTTTCAGATCCACTCAGTGTTTTATCCCTATGTGAATCACAGAGCAGGTGACATTGGCAGAGAGATGCTAAAATAGAATTTGAAATGTGCTGTGAAACAACATGGCACCCAAAGGCAGAGGGGCTGCTCAGCAATACTGATGGCTTCTATCATCTGGGCATGCATTAAAAATAGTCATAACCCAGGGTATTATATGCAGGTGTGAAGTGTGTCATGTCAGGGTCAGAGCATTTCACTGCTGATGGAAGATGCTCCATGTGTCATTCCCTGGCCATAATAACTGGTGAAGCCCCCAAGGATGGAGCCTCCACCACCAAGGTCTCTGAGGAGAGGCCCCTAAAGTACGCAGTTGGCATCCAGCATGAGAGAGAAAGAAAACTGTCATGTTAAGTCATAAAAATTATGAATCTGTGCATTACTGTAACATAATCCAGCCCATCCTAACTGGTTCTCCCCAAAGTCCCATCCTTTGCCCATGTTGCAATCAAAGCTGTTGGTCACCTGGCAGCATTGAATTTTTATTACACAAACTCCCTTCTTTGGACTGCTTCTACTAGCAAGGTCTATACTATGATCTGACCCTTAAGTTACAAGGAAACTCACCATGCTCCTGATCTAGCTCTACAGAAACAGAAATTTTCTTTCAGTAGGACTGACCCCCAAAGTATTTCTTCCATATGTCTGTATTTTACTTTTAGGAGGTAGGATGGACAGGGAAGGGGGTTGATTTCAAAGTGAGACACTGGGATCAAGATTTTTGATGGAATAGCAGCACTGGATCTCAATAAATGGTTACTTCAATTAGAATATGGCAATTGCTGACACTTGGGGATACAGGGCCCTTGGAGGGTCACAATGATAAACCAGACACAGCCCTTTCTCTTCAATTGCTCCATATCTAACAATCTAGGCAGACAGAGAGAATCAGCAATCTAGTCAGAACTCAGGACACAATGAAGTTGATCTGTGCTAAAACTGGGCAACAATCCTGTTCCTGGGGTGATCAGTTCTACTCTGTGCCATCTGAGTAGGCGGTACACAGAAGGTACAGTGTGAACTCAACCTGAAAGAATAAGTGGACAACAAAGGCCAGGCCAGCAGGCTCTGTCCCAGCAATGGCAGTAGTCTGGCCAGGTGGGAGTAGGTATGCAGGAAGTGAAAATGAGGCAGGAGGGCAGGCCAGAGCCTGCTGCCAGAAGCCTTAAATGCTTGCACCTCTCCCTCTGGGTCTGGTGAGAGACCCAGGGTGAGGAGAGAGAGGCAGACTCAGGGGTGTTCCAACCTTCCCCTGCCTGAAAACACATGTCAGTATTTGAAATGAACATAGGTCATGTTGTAAGCACATATGGAGCAGAGACACAGAGACAGACCCCCCACCCCAAACCTCAGGGCTTCTTCCCAGATTTCAGGTTTGACAATTGTCTTTACACCCCACACTCATGGACAATCTCAGAGGTCTAAAGTCAGGTAGAGAAGGGATGTGTCCAAGGTCACTGGGATCCAGAGAGTGAATAAATATGTGTAAACTCCCCGGAGAGCAGATGATACGATTGTTTCTGCTGTCTTCCCAACAGCAGGCACAGGCACCAGCTCTCAGTACTTGTCCAGTGACTATTAGTCAAGTAGGAAATGAATGACCCAGCACACTGGGGCATTTCTTTATCTTTGTGCTAGCCTCAGTCCAAGGAACTCTGCCTTTAAATGTTCAAAAGGACAATTTAAGGGGAGTTACTGACCCAGATTGAGCAACTGCCTTGTATGATCTAAACCTGATCATAAGAGGCACATTCATTCAGGTTAGAGAAAGGAAAAGCTACATGGGATTTGCATGGGGAGAGGATGTCATGAAAGTCGCCCTTGTCCAGGAAGTTACAAATACAGGGTCTGTGTGAGAGAATGCAGTCTTCCATCTAGAGCCCAAACAACATGTCAATGAATCACCCTGGGAAGTTTACAAGCATGTACATTTGTGTCTCCTGTGCTGCACAGGATCTCTGATTTTCAAAGGGCAAACTCAGTTTCAGCCAAGTGACTTGAACAATTTGGTACAAACACTTTATGCTGAAGCTACAAAGCAAACCTGGGGGTTTGGAAAACACATTCAACATGTGTTGAGTGCCTGCCCTTACCACTTGCTGTTTGCAGTGCTAGAGAGGATGGGACAGAGCCCTCTTTGCAGGGACAGGTGCTCCCTCATGATAACTCTGGGGAATGGCTGATCAGTGAGGAAACAGAGAAGGGAGCAGGGAAGGGACAGAGGATCAAATAAAAAAATAGACACACATAGCTGGTCTCTGAAGAATGAGCAGGAATGTCCCTAATGGCAGGGAGGAAGGGCATACTTCAATCTTGAGCAAAGATATAGAGTTAGAAAAAGACAGGGTGCATTGGGGCGAGAGGCCCATCCAAATGGTAGATACCAAATTAAGCAGGAAAAATAAGGAAATGTTCCAGCCCAGAATGAATGATAGGGCACTATCTCTGTCCCCATACCTTGACTTCATAGATAAACCACAAGTCAAGGGACAAACTAGGCAGGATACCTACTGAATGATCAAAGGTCATGCTCTCCTCCTATTTATCCTTTACACCTGGGGCCACCTGACCCATAAGACGGCTTTCTAGTCCTAAGGACACTAGTGTGCTTTGGGGACATGTGGGCTTCCTCCTGTGAATTTTAACACTGTCCCTTTAAGAGAAGGCCTTGAGACCAACTCAGCACAGTAGTGGAGACTGCCTGGGAGCAAACCACAGCCTCTTCCCCTGCCTTTCTGAAGCTAATCAACAACTGGCCACTCCAAGGCCAGATTAGCTCCTGGTGTCCCTGCTTGCCTGGCCTCCCTGCCAATCTCATCCTAAACAGCAATTTGGAGGCCCACAAGTGAGTCATTAGGCTCTCGTGACCAGAGCTAAATCCTGTGACCAGCATCTCTATTGGGGTACATATGTTCATGTGTGTCCTTACAAAAAAAATTAATGAAAGGGTTTGTGATTCATTGAACAGAGGTGACCACAAATCAGATTTACACATCCTCTGGAGCCAAAATGTTCCATCCTCAGGGCCTAGAGGGACACTAGGCAAGATCAGCCATCATACACCTTCTTCCCAGAGCTCCTCTCACCTCAGTCAAGGAAGTGAGGACACAACAGAGAATCTTATTGTTCCCTTTTCTTAGTGATGTAGACCCAGGAACTAAAATAATACCTACCACAGGCTGTGACTGAATCAGTGGATGAAAGAATCTGAAATATTGTCAGCATAATTTACTCACAGGATGTCACAACTGAGAAGATGCTTCCTTTGAATGGTAGCAACTCTTTTCTTTTAAAAAGAAAGCACGTCAAACGTATTCTACTGTCCCCTCTGAAAGCCCCAGGGATGAACAGCCAAGACTCTAGGAAGCCAGGATGTGCCACATTCCCCCCAAGATCCATAGAAGAGCAGAGCTGGGAGAGCCAGGTACAGGACTGAAGTCCAAATCCTTCCTTGTACAGATGATGAAGCTCAGTTCCAGCGAGGGAGGCTGATCCACTGCAAGTCACACATCCAGCTCCCTTGGCCCCCACAACACCAAGAGCTTTCTTCAAAAAGTCATGTGGTCCAGATGAAAAAGGAAAGAGGATGAGATGGAGGAGACAGACCAGACAGCTGTGATGGGCTATGTGCACCAACAGGACCATCTCCTGGTCCTGTTTGTGCTTTGCCTGGGCATCTACTACACGACTCTGCTGGGGAACTCCCTCCTCATGGTGCTGATCATCCTGGACTCCCGCCTGCACCACCCCATGTACTACTTCCTCAGCAACCTCTCCCTCATAGACATCTGTTGCACCCCCTCCTTCATACCTCTCATGCTCGGAAACTTCTGCAAACCAGAAGTACACAGGTACACAGAGGTCATGACTAGGCAGATGTGCATGCAGCTGGCAGTGCTGAGCTGGGGGACAGGCTTTGCCAATCCATCCTGCTACAATCCATCCTGGTTTGGCGCCTCCCCTTCTATGGCCATAATGTCATCAACCACTTCTTCTGTGAAATCTTAGCAGTACTGAAACTCACCTGTGGGGATATCTCCCTTAATGGCCTAGCATTGATGGTGGCCACAACTGTTCTGACCCTTACTCCACTCCTGCTTATCTGCCTCTCCTACATTTTCCCCCTGGCTGCCATCTTTCAGGTTCCCTCGGCTGTAGGCCAGCACAAGGCCTTCTCTCTACCTGCTCTGCACTTCTTACAGTGGTGATGGTTTTCTATGGCACTATCTCCTTCAAGTATCTTGAGCACAAGTCCAAGGACCCCAATGTGGATAAAATTATCACATTTTTCTTTGGGGTCGTGACATCCTCACTGAATTCCATCATCTACAGCCTAAGAAATACAGAGGTGAAAGCTGCTGTCACAGCTCTGCTTGGGGGAGGTCTGCTCACCAGGAAATTGTTCCACATTTACTGCTGCCCTCCATCTCTGTTAGTCAACATAGGCTAGCCTATCTTTGGGTAATGGCCTCGTATTTCAGTGGCTTAAAACCAATAGATAGATTTCTTGTTCATGCCTCAGGTCCATCAGTGCTTGTGTGGTGCTCTGTTCTACATCCTTGTCTTCTCCTCTCTAGGATCCATGATGAAAAACAGTTACCATCTGGAACAGGGCTGGTCACCATGACAAAAGTAGAAGAGAATGCAATATAGCCTGAACTTTACAGCTCCCACTCAGAAGTAAAACGTGCTATTTCCACTCACATTCCTTTGGTCAACAATAGGCTCATGACCACATCTAACATCCAAGGGCAGGAGAAGCACATCCAGAATGTATCTGGAAGGACAAGAGAACTGAGAGGTTTGTGAATAACCAAAGACCACATGCCATTTTGCAGAGTCCACACAGGTGCTAGCAGAGATTTTACTTCCTTTGCCCTCATGGTATTTCCTTCATAGGCTGTTGCCTGGTAAATCATCCCAAGAAAGCCTAGCTTAGCTCACTTGTGATAGTTCTGTACTGGATCATCCAAACTAGATTGGGAATGTGCATCCCAGGATTTCCTTCTCTTATGGATCTGCTTAAGTTTGCCCATAAGAGAAATGCACATAGGTGGAAGGCAAAGTGGAACAGCACAAGGTCCTGAGGGGCATCATGTCACCAATGTACTGGCTCTCCTAGTTAGTGCTGTCTGTCCAGTGGTGGCCCTGTCTCCTCTTTCAGCTGTCCTCAGTCTGGCCCAGGTGAAGCTCTATCACAAAAGGTACCAGCATCTCCAGGAGGTGTCACTGAACTTGAAGGCACTGTGAGCCAGACACAGGTTATCTTGGCCTCTCCACTACCCTTCCTCCCTCTTTTTCACACTCAATTTCCTTTTTTTGGGGGGGGGTTTACTGGGCATTGAACCCAGGGGCACTCCACCACTGAGCCACATTCCCAGCCCTATATTGTATTTTATTTAGAGACAGGGTCTCACTGAGTTGCTTAGGGCCTTGCTAAGTTGCTGAGACTGGTTTTGAACTCGTGATCCTCTTGCCTCAGCCTCCTAAGTGGTGGGATTACAGGCGTGCGCCACCACGTCCGGCTGAATTTTCTTCCTGCCAGCTGGGAGGCCTGGAGCAGCTTCAGGCCCAACACAAAACACAGAGGTACCAGCTTTCATAGGATTATCCAGATACTCCCATGACTCCATCCATCTAGTCTCTAAAAGAAAATCCTTACCCCCTTCATGGTGGTTCTGCCATTGAGGTCGAACCCCAATTGATCCATCACTCTTGTGATCAAGGACCTTTTGTGGCTCCCCATCACCACAGCATTAAATCCAAATTCTTCTGCTGAGTCTTCAAGGCCCCCCAAAATCTGGCCCCATCTGCTTCTTTGGCCTGACTTTCCACTGCCCCCTTCACACAGGCTGGCCCCTCACTACATCATCTGCACTTCCCCCACCTCCACATCTTTGCTCATGCTGTTCTCAGTCACAATGGGGACGAGTGTTCAAAGCCAGTTCAGACACCATCTCTTTCATGCATTCTTTTCCGATGCCCTTTAAGATTGTCCTCTTTACATCCTATGGCACCTTTCCCTTGGTACCTCATCCTGATTTCTCTTGTGGCATGTTACCACCATTTGAGCTCCTTCAGGGCTGGAAGTCAGCAGATCTTACCTATTTCTATAGCTCCCTCAGGGTCTTCTGAAGAGCATTTTTTCTGAACTAAATGGTCACCTAGCTTCTCACCATTGGGAACTGAGCTCTGTGGTGCCAAACATGCTACAGGCACTAAAGGAATTGAGAGTGTGGCTGTGTACAGATATGTGAAGTGAGCAGCAGTACAGCCCTATCCTTTCAGAATGCAGGGTTCATCCGGTTCTTGGGCTGTCCCCAGCAAGACAAGCCAGGAGACAGACAAGAGCTCTAGGCCTGGTTTGGGGGCTCCACCCAGCTCTGTCTTATTGCTGGTCCCCTCCACCCTTGAATCTATGGGCACCTCAAACTCAAAATGTCCAAAATTGAAATCATCTTCAACCCCAAGTAGTAATACCATCTCATTGGCACCATCACTCCAAGTCAGAAATGTGGTGGTTATCTTAGACTTTCTCTCATACCTCACCACCTACATATTCAGTTACTAAGTCCTGTACTGTCTACCTCCTAAGAGCTCTTGAAGTGGTTCCCTCCTTTCCAGTGATGCCACATAAAGAAGTTTTTACTACTGTTTCTCAAATAGTGCAACAGTTGTATAACTGTACTCTCATCCTCTCATCTTCCAAACTCTCCCCAAAACCTTTCCCCCCAACAGCCATCAACACCAATCTGGTCATGGAACACTTCTACTTAAGTCCCTCCAATGGCTCCTCATTTCCTACTGAGCAAAGACCAGAACCCAATTACCTGTCCAATCACATTTTTGAACGCTTTTCTCCAGCACCCTACTACACATGCACGCATACACACACACAGACACACAGACACACACACAGCCTAGACACACTGCACTCTTCATAGTTTCCTAAGTAAATATCTTTCCTTCCTGTTTGTGTCTCACCCTCACTGTTGCCCCACATCCAAACACTCCATGGCCTTTGACTAGCACATTTTGAACACATCACACACTAGTTGCTATGGTTTGGTTGTGTGGTGTCCCCCCAAAGCTCACGAGACAATGCAAGAAGGTTCAGAGGAGAAATGATTGGGTTGTTGGAGTCTTAACACAATCAGTGAATTAATCCCCTGACAGGGATTAATAGGGATTAACTGAGTGGTAACTGAAGTAGTGGTATATGGCTGGAGGAGGTGGGAATTGGGGTGTGGCCTTTGGAGTATATATTTATATTTGGCAGTGGAGTCTCTTCTTCCTGATCATGACATGAGCCACTTCCCTCCACCACTCCCCTCTGCCATGCTGTTCTGCCTCACCTTGAGCTCTGAGGAATGGAGCCTGCTATCTCTGGATTGAGACCTCTGAAACTGTGAGTCTCAAATAAACCTTTCCTCCTCTACAGTTGTTCTTTAGTCAGGTCCTTTAGTCACAGCAGCAAAAAAGCTGACTAAAACACTAGTCTAGGGACTATGCTGTATTCTAAGCCTTTTATTGAAAGGGAACCAGATGGAATGATAGGAATCTCATGGAAGGAATATAACAGGGACCTGGTGACCTCAGAGAACACTCTCCCAACATCTTGGCACTATGGAAACTCATTTAATCCTCATTCAAGTCCCTCATTTCCAAAAGCCCTTTCCAATCCATCTTAGCAGAGTGAGGTGTGTCCTAGCTCTGTTGCTTGTTTCAGTGTCTTCTGGACTCCACTAACTCTGAATTCCAGCTATTTGGGTTCAAGCACCCTAGTAACATGGCTCTATCCACGTGAGTGTTGAAAGAACAAAATTTCTGATATGAAAACAGACACCAAAGTCACACATCCTCACTCTCCCAACTCATTTGATCACATCATTCTCTACAAGGAGCCCCAAGGAAGAGATATGATTGTAGGAAGAGATAATAAAGGGAGATTTTCCTGGCATTTGAGAATCAAAAGCATAGTCCCTAAAGAAAACAGAAAAGATTTAAGGCACAGATAGAAGATTTGGGGGGAAATAGGACAAGTAATAATAAGGCCTCCCCCCCCCCCCTTTCCTTCAGATTAACAAATGGAGGGAGGAATAGAGAGGAAGAGGGAATGAAGTGATATCACTGCCACAAAAAGGTACCAAAAGGGAGGGGCCCTGAGTCAAGCCCCTGGGTAGGTCTGTAGAATTTAAAAGATGTAGCAATTCATGCCTTGTTTTTCAAGTACTCAGAACAGAACCCCAAAGTAGAAATGGCTTCATTGTATCCACATAGTGAAGGCCTTCCATAATCTTGTAGGTATTTGCATATGGCACAGAACTTCAAAGAAGGATTATATAGGTGGGAACAAGATTTCTCCCTCATCAGATGGCCTGTCTGGAATGCTAACTGGGAACCAAATGGGATGATGGAAATCTCAGGGAATGGGTGAATTATGGACTCTGGAGGCCAGAGAGAATGCTCCTTCAACATCAAGATCTTGGCATTTTGTAAGACCCTCAGAACTCAGCTATGACTCTGATGGGAAGGAAAGAAATCCCAATTGGCAAAAGATTATTTCTGGCCCTCAGGAAAAAAAAAAAAATGGAGACTCAAAATTGAAGTGACATTCTTGTGATATTTCTTGCACATCTGAATTTTGTACCTGTTATTTAATTTCCTAGTACCTCCACTTCATTCCTGTGGGTGTGGGTTTATCATGAAGGAGGTCTATTTCACTGATTCAAGCATCTCGGCATACACAAGTACATGCACACTCATGTGATGACATATACACACACACACACACCTCCCAGCTATGCAGACTAGGTCCCACAGGAATTGAAAAGTAGGCACCAGGAACTGTTTAAAAATGAACATAGGGACCAGATGAGAGGGATGCAGGAGTGTACGTGATAGGGCAGAAGCCTCAGACAGTATCTCCCAGCAGCAACTTTAGGCTGGGCTCCCAATAACCTTCTATTTCCTTAGAGCCCTCTTCTTCTCTTCGCCCCACTCCCTGAGCCCAGGGGGGGAAAGGCAGCACAGAATTAGCATATACTTCATTGGAGACACTCCAGATACCACCTGCACCAACTCAGGATGCCAGCCACCCAGCCCCAGTCCCAGCCGTCTGTCCTACAATCCTTCCTACCCAGCACAGCACAGCCAAGATGCTGCTTCTAGAAAAGAAGCCTGAAGCCAGAGTTGCTGAATCTCTGGGAAAATCTTGAGATTCAGTTTCTCCAAGATGGAAGGCATTTCCTCTGGAATAATGTCACATTCCTAACAGAGGGGTATCTCCCTAGGAAGTAAATTTTTATGTCTATAGGAGAGCTCCATAACCTAGAGGCTCCATGCCTCTAAGAGGGACTCCTTGGTCCTGAGGGGGCTCTTTGCCCTGCATAGCTCCAGTCCTTAAGAAGAACTCCATGGTTGCAGAAGAACTCCAAGCCCTCAGGAAGTTCCCCGTGTCCTGGGAAGGGCTCCAGGTCCCTGGAAGAGTTTGATGGCCTTGAGAAATGTTCCACGTCCTCAAGAAATATCATTTGTCTCTTGTCCCCAAGAGGGCTCCACACCCCCAGGAAGAACTCTAGGAAGGGTTCATATCCTCAGGGGCCTGGCCCAAAGCCCCTCTCAGCTGGCACAGATGCTGCTGACGGTGGTCCCTCCTGAGCCCACAAGGCCCAGCTCTTCCTGCTCATTGATGCACAGTTGGTATCCACAGCCCCTGGCCCGGGCTCCAGATGGGACCCGGTGGTCAGTCTTGGCACGAGGAGGCAGTAAGAAACCCACGCTGCCAGCGATAAGCATATGCCAAATGCTATGAATGTAAAAGTAGTTGTCCCGGGTCTCCACAAAAGCATAGAGAAGGACAGCACTGCCTGCAATAAGGCTGCCTGGGCACAAGTAGAAAAGCCAGCGGCGCCACGTGGGTGGGTAGCAGTGCCGGCGGCGGACGCTGCGTACTGTCTGGGGGAGGCAGAGAAGTGGGGCTCAGAAATGCAAGGCCCTGGAACCCAAGCCAAAGTCAGTCACTCTCAGGCTTCCCATGAGCCGTAGCTGTGACCTAAAAGCACCTGCCAAGACTATGGTGTTCATTATGAGCAGCAGGTGATGACAAGAATCCAAGCCCACCTTAAACTGGGAGCAGAGAGCCAGGGCCTTGCATCCAAGTCTTCCTCCCTTGCCTCCCAACACACACAGCCCTCCCAGGTCTTACCCAGGCTGTGGCCAAGATTCCTAGAGCGAAGAGACTGGGTCCAAGTAGGTTCCAGAGTCCATGTCGGTCAAGCTGTAGAGCCATGGACAGCAGCATGGCCCCCAATAAATACAGCACCTGAGAAAAGAGGACTCCAAGGCTGGGCCAGTGCAAGGTGACAGAACTACAAGGGCTGGGCCAGGATGGACAGAAGTCCCCAGGGAGAAAGCAGAAGTGGGTTTCAAGTAGATTTGGGCTATGGTTGTCCCCCGGGGCCCAATCCAGACTGACCTGCTTTACCACGGGCTGTAACCGAGCCATGGCAATGACAGTGACCCACACAGACATTAGAGAGCCCAGGAAATCACAGAACTGCAGCACGTCGTAGTCCATGATGCAGAAAACCACAATGCCTGGCTGGTCACAGGCATGATAGAACTAGAGGAAGAAATGACAGGTGTTAAAGAAACTTAGGGCCAAGATCTAGGTCTACAAAACTAGAGAAAGAGGCCACAGGGATGGTGTGATGCTATCCAAGAAGCAGCGTTTAGAGGCCACAGGTGAGAACTAAGAAATGCCTAGCTCCCCACTCCTGAGAAGAATGTGGTAAGGAGGCCAGGTCTGCTTCATAAGCCATAAGCATCCAGCAGTTTTGACCTTGGTCCTCGCCTTCCAAATCTTTCCACTTCTGGAATGTGCTGTTGAGAGTGCCAGGTCAGGAGTCAGGGAGCACACATCTCTAAAGATGAGATCAATCCCTTCCCTCTCTAATCGCCATCTCTGGCCCAAGTTTTGAGTCTAGCTCTGGCCTTTTGAAAAGTGTAGACCCCCAAAGTCCCTAAAATGTCCTGGTTTCTCCTGACAGGTCAGATTATGAAACGGGCTTCACTCTCAGGGCTTGTGCACACTGGTCTTCTTCATTCCCTCCTACCCAGGGCCAAGGGGAGCACAGTAAGCAAAAAGGGGAGTACAATAGGCAAAAAGGCAGTCATCAAGGCCACGGAGAACAACATGGCACTTCACATCACAGGGAACAATATGGGAAAGGGACAGTATCCACCTCTCCTACACTATGGAGAATTAATGTTTGACTATGCCTAAGGTTTGTTTATTTTCAGATCTTTCTTTCTCTTCTACATGCTGATTAATTGTTGATTAATTTTGTTCCTAAACAAATCAATATTTTGGTCTTTTTATATTTTGGTTAGAAAATATTGATTATTCTCTGCTTCTAAGACCAGATTGTAAGCACTACAGCCTACCAAATTACCCAAACTTTTTCACATTTTGGAGTTTTGGGGTTTTTTTCAGACATTATTTTACATTTCAGGCTTTACTAAGCATTTGCTCCATATACTTGACTTTCAAGCATATAGAAAAGAATATCCCAAAGTGTCTGGAAGAGAAACTTGTAATGAATCATTTGATCAAAGATAAGGGAAGATACAGATAGCAGGAAAAAAAGACAAAGTTGAATCACCAAATAGTGAAGACACATTAAAAGCTGACTTTCTCTAGTAATTTCTCTGCACTGAAAAAAAGACTGGGGGGAATGCAGATATTGTCTTTGGTGTGGAGACGTTTTAGGGAAATCATTTCACTGATATTCTGTAACTGGTTATTCTCCAAGTACACTAAAAAGTCATAGTGATTGTTTAAGGTTGTGGAAAACCCACAGGGGTAGAGTTAAATTAAATTGCCATGTGAAGGAATTGTTCCATTGACATGTGTGGGTTTATTTTTAAATTTGTATTTTTTGTCAACAGCAATAAAAAGAAATGGTAGAAATGACACAGAAAAACAGGAATATAAAAAATGTCTATTACAAACTAAAATTCTGATCCAAATGGATGACAGTCTCAGCTTTGGATACTACCTATGAGGAAATTTGCATGTTTTTATTTCTTAATTGGTACAATTGTATATATATATAATAGTGGGATTCACTGTGACATATTCACACATGCACATAACATAATTCAGTCAATCTAATTCCCCAATGTCTCCCCTTTCACACCTCTCTCCCTTTTTCTACTGGTCTCCCACCTATTTTCAAGAGTTCGTGACCTCCCTTTTTTTCCTTTGTTCTCTCTAGTTTCCACATATCAGTAAACATACAACCCTTGATTTTCTGAGTCAAACTTATTTCACTTAACATAATGCTCTGAGGTAATTTAGGGAAATTATCCCAAATTCTTTTTTCTGTACAATTTGACATTTCTATAATATAGCTCACCTAATGCTCCAAAATAGGGTATCCGGGTATCATACATACCATGCAAACACTGGGATACTTACGCTCAGGGTATACTATAACCTAACTGTCACTCTCTTATTTTTTGTGTGACAAAAAATTACATGTGTGTGACAGAATTACATGTGACAGGTTGAGGAACAGAAGAGGTAATGAGAGGGTGGGCTTGCTGCCAGGATGTCAGTAATCAGTAAGAAAGGTTACAGAGCCCAGAATGTGGGCCTTTTGGGATCTGATTATAAATAGCACTGTGAAGGATCTGTAGCTTGGACTGTATGGGTTAGCACTACACAACTGTAATGTTGGATATCTTCTTCCTGATGCTTTATATCATTTCAGAATTGGAGAAGGTCTGGGGATGTGGTGCAGTGATACGGTACTTGCCTAGTATGTACGAAGCCCTGGGTTTAATCCCCAGCACTGAAAAAAGAAACTAAAAGAAAAAAAAAACTATCACAAGAATGTGGGGAGAACTACTAATCTAAGGTCATGTGTTTTCTACATATGCCAGGACATCAGAAAAACTGAAGTCAGATTAGAAATTTATGAAAAACTTCACTACCCTGGATTTGAGGGGAACAATATAGCATAAGAGACCTGGAGTCAAGTTGAATAAGAATTTAAGCCCTACCACTCACCTTCTCTCTTAGACTAAGTATATAACTTTTCTTCATTTATAAAAAATTAAAATTAAAAAAGGACCTACCTATTATATAATTCTACTATGAGGATTAAATAAGCAGTGTCCAACACAGCACATATTAAGTAGATGTCATTTTGCTGTTATCATTATCTAAACTATCTGGCTACATACACAATCAACTGCAAGTTTGTGGCCTATTTTTCCCCCATATTTTCTGTAAACTCTTGAATTATAAACCTGTTCTCTGCTCCTATGCTCTGGATAGGAACCCATGTACCACTCTCAGGAGTCCAGTGTCCTGGATTTAAAAACAGGGCACCTGACTGTCATCTACTGTCCTGGTACTATCAACCGCAACATGACCAATGGTTCCTCAAATGGACATTGCTGCAGAATGAAACAACTCTACGCTACATAAAGAATGGGAAAGGAGAAAAACAAGGGAAACTGCCCTGGAAACTGGATGACCAGGAGCTCTAATTTTGGCCCATGTAACACAAGAACAGGAGTCAGAGCAGGACTCCAGCCAACACCTAAAGCCAGAAGCACTTCCTTACTCTCTTGCTTCTTGCCTGATTTGAGAAAGTGGGACCTCTCTTTGTGCTGCCAGGCACTTAGGCTCCTCCAGGGCTCCCACTAGGGAGAAGGTCTTTTCTTTTCAAGTTGATATGCCATTGTATCCAGAAAAGGAAGGGTCAGCCAGCCTAGAACACTCTGGAGCCAATACCCAGGATGCTTGGGCCAAGTCCAGGGGACTGAATATGCTCTCCCCACCACGCTCCAGGCTCCTGACACACTGAAGCACTCATACTACTTGTGAATCACATTCCACCTGCATGGAGCCAAGAGTGGGCGGTGGGACACCTGTTGCTACAGGATTTGGTGAGCAACAGTGGAGGGCATCTGGCAATAAGAAGGGGAGACAGTGTCTAGTATAAAAATAGAGTGAGGCACTATCAGAGTAGGCCTGGAAAGGGGCCCGGCCAAGCAAAACTGGGCTATGTTCTTCTCATGCAGTTTAAAGGGTCAAGGTCTGTCTGTGAAGCTTGGAGTAGCCCACACTTCCTCATGTGGGGACCAGCATGGGGGGTGAGGAGGTATGACTCTCAGTTTCAGCACATTGGTCCTCTACTTTCTCCCAGATGACAAGTAGGTTTTTGTAATGTGGACATATGTCTGATCTAGTAATGCTGGACACCAGGGAGGCATCAGTGGTTTTTGTGGTATCCTTGTTGCCAAGACATGTGGACAGTCTGAATCCCTCTGAGATTTCTGCAGTACTCATGGGCAGGCACTCGATGTCACAAGATGCCAAGAACAGATGAATCACAAGATCCCTGAATGCAGAATCTTGGTGGGGCAGAAAGCCTACTTGGGAGAAAAATCACATTAGTAGATTGACTTCTCTACCTTTCCTGAGAATATCTGAAATTTTTGTTTGTGATATGAACTTTTATGGTCAAGGAGGAATGGGAAAACTCAGGAAAGGAATTGTAGAGATTCCCTTATTGAGAATGGAGGGGCTTCAAATTACAAATCTTGCTGGGTATGGTGGTACACACCTGTAGTCCACTACTACTCAAAAGGCTGAGATGGGAGGATCATTCGAGCTCAGGAGTTCTAGACCAGTAACATAGGGAGACCCCATTTCAAAAGAACAACAAAATTCTACAACTCTACAACACAATGTACTCCTTTGAGCTAGGCTTTTAGATCACATTGCCATGTCCCATGATTCCTCAGGACTAACTATCTGAGAGCCATGCTTTCCTATCCATTGTCCAATAGGGAGATCTCCTCTGCCTGCCAAAAGTTCCTATGAAAAGTCAAGGAGGCCATGGTGACGGAATGGAGGGACACATCTTCATGCCCTACAAATGAACATGCTAAAGATATAGAAATCCCCCAGGAGGATGGAGAATATGAGCACAAAGGAACTAGTGCTCACACCAAGAAAAAATGTGATGGTGAAGACTCTATGCAGAGATGTGGGTGAAAGTGAAGACTTCCTGTCCCCATCCAGAGATCACAGAGAAGGTGGAGATATACTTCCATATTGTCTCCTGGCCAGTGTGTTGAATAGAGTTTTCCGTGGCCCTCCAGATGGACAGAGCATGGGGCAGCTAGATTCCCACCACTGTTATATTCAGTTGAAAACAGCTTTGTTCATTTACCCCAAGGTCTTGACCAAAATTATCACTTTCTACGCATGCTATGAGAGGTTGGGAGACTGCTGCAGAAACCATACTGAAGGTATAGGCATCCCCCAGCCTTTGGAGAACATGATGGACATGCAGACCCTCATGCACCACTGTGGACAAGGACATGATAAAGAGAAAAATATACCACATACCGTTGAGAAGAACATGGTGAAAGTGTAGACGGCAGCTTCTAGCACATACCGGCTCCGAATGGCCAAGACCACGGGTGGCAAAAACATGAGGTTGCTCAGGCAGAGTAGGAGCGTGGACAGTAGCTGGAATCCATAGGTGAGTGCATCGGCGCTGTCCGTACAGCCCCAGCCCCGCCACCCTATGGGTGGAGAGGGCACAGGGTAGAGAACAGGAGGTAGTCACTGGTTCAGCAGATACTTCTGCGGGCCCCTACAGAGTCCCATGCCCATGCTCCGCCCAGCATTTCCCCCCTCCAGTCTACCCCCCAGGGTCAGGAAGGCCGGCATGCCCACTCCCTTGCCAGCATGCTCACCAGCCTTGCACTCGCAGGCTGCATATAGGTAGTTGTGCGTGCGCAGCAGCTTGCACTGGCCATAGGGTCCACAGTCATCCACACACGGGGACAAGAAAGTGCGCAGCCGCACTTCAGCAGTTGCATTGTGACACCGCACAAACCTGTACACACAATGGCTGTTACCTGGAGCCCTGGCTTTCCCCCACCCCATCCGACTCCATGTTGCACTGCTCACCGAGACCCCACACCACACAAGGAGCGGAGAGACAAGAACCAGGTCCCCGTCTGCGGAAATGGGATACGTAGCCTGGCTACTCTGGAGGTGGCACTGACTGAGAGGAGGAAGCCGGCCAGGGACTCTGAAGAGGAAAGGGAAAAGGAAGAAGGGAGGGGCCATGGGAGACAGGGAGAAGCAATCAGCCTGGAGTCAGGATCCAGGAACCTTCTACCCACCTATACCCACTGCCCAGAGACCCTGTCCTTCCTCCACACCATCTCCCACTGAGCCCAGACATCAGCCTCCTCTCTGTCCCTACTCCTCATCCCACCTTTGGAACAGGTCACTGCAGCATCCCCCAGGCTCAAGGGCACCTCGTGAGTCAGGCATCCAAACACTGTCACATTTTCTTGGCGCGCAGAGCTCTGGAGGGACAGGTATTGATATGAGGCTGTCGGACTCTTCAGATGGGTCCACCACCTCCCACCAGACTCCTCCACCAGCCACCCCTCCAGCCCTCTGGACAGTCCATTCCTCCAGGCACTCTCCATGCCACATGTGCTCACTCAGCTCCACTCTGAGAACCCAAAGACTAGATCCTCCACAGCAACAACCTCTCCAGTTGAGAGGTGAAGGCCCCATTCTGAATCTTCCATTCAAAAGAGAACACTGCCTCTTTTTGAAGCCTATCTAGCTTACAAGGGGGATGGGACAACTGTTGCTAGATATAGAAACTAGTTGCAAACAAAGGTAACTTAAGGTTCTCAGTCATCTTGGCCTGGGCCTGAAGGCAGGAGGTATGAGAAAAATCTCATTCTTCCTTAGGTGAAATGATCCCAAGTCCTGAATGGTGGTAATGCAATGCCTGAGAGGTTAAACTGGGAATGAAACCAGATAACCACAGGAGTAAACATAAGGGACTGTCTACAAGAAAAAAAGTAACAGGTCAGGCACAGCAGCACACCTATGTAATCCCTGCTATTCAGGAGGTTGAGGCAATTGGATCATGTGTTCAAGGCCAACCTCAGTAACTTAGCAAGACCCTGTCCCAAAATAAAAATTGAAAAAAAAAAAAGTAACAGGATGCCATAAACTCACTTTGATCAAAAAGATTGGGGTAGTTTACTAAATACATAAAAGTAAGTAAGTAAGATAAATGCATAAGAGAAATTTTAAAATCTGAATAGGAAAATAGCATGCTTTTACATATGGGCTTTATATTTGATACTGATTTTTAAGCAACCAAAGCAAAGAAAGAAACATGATGAGTTACCAGATTTATGAAGGCATAAAAGTTAATCAGTCTCCAGAGAAACACTGCATCCAAAGAGGTGGTCCTCAAATAAATTCTCATAAAAAAGCTGTCACGCCTGTTCTCAACCACAAGAGTGAGTTTCTTATAACTTGCTTATAACTTCCCTCAGTGCAAGCCCAGTAATGCCAAAGTATTATTCAGTATAAGCCATTTTAGGAGGGAGCCAAAGGGTGAAAAAAGTCCTCCAAGAATGCAGTTCTTGATGTTAAGTGGGAAAAAATCTAAATATTTTGAGAGAAATATCAGAATAGAGCTGCCAGGACACTTCTAAAATAAATCTAACAGGCTGTCTGGGTTGTGTAGCAATGGTCACAGAATGCAGATGCAGAAAAGGAAGCAGATGCTCATTAGAGTGAAGGGACAAGAGTGCAGAGAAGAAGAGGACGATGGGTTGTATTCTCAGGATACTGAGGAAGAAACAAGAAGTTTGGGTGGGGCCAGCATTTAGTCTGGGATATACAATTTCAAAGTCAAATTAAGACCACACCATCATTGCCCAAAGGCATGGCAATGAGCAAACAAAAAATAAATCTAATCTTAGCCCAAGCAGAGTCAGAATCTGAATAGGAAAATAAGGAATTTCTTCAGATTGAAGAACCAACTCTGTCCAGATGAACAGAACTACCAAAAAGTTCTGGGCCATGTCCCATAAAAAGCCACATTCAAGCCATACAGCAGACATCGGATTGGCTGATGGGAAGCGGTCCCTACCCTCAGAGCTGGAGGATAGTAGAGTTAAAAGGATCCCAAGTCATGGCACAGTACACAAGTTACTAGATCAAAGCCAAGCTGAAGATAGCCTATAATGGTCAAACACGGGTCTTTGCCCTCATTCCATTCTTATTCAATGCTGACAATAATGACTCAGAGGTACAGAAGGCTAGCTTTATAAGTCTGTGAACTAAACAAAGTAGAAAAGGCCCACAGCCCAAACCAATATTAGGCAATGCCCCAAGAATGGTCATAAATTCTTCCACTTGGGTTCAAAAATTCACTACAGAAGTACAAAATAGGAATCAGCAGTAGTTCACAGGCTGAAGACACCAAAATGTATATGCCCCTTGATCAGAACTTGATAGAGCAGCTAATGTAGAGAAGGGTGAGGCAGATATCTACCAAAAAGTTAAACAGTGGTCTTAGGGGAATGTCTTCCCCTATTGTCCAAAGTTTTCATGTGATCCTGTACTTTTATAAGAAAATAAATGTACACAAGTGTTCTGAAGAAAATAAAAAGGAAGTAAAGGAAAAAGATCTAAGAATCTTAGTTCATCAGAAGCCCCAGATGACCCCACAGTGTAATGCAGCAACTCACAGAAGTCACTTGATCTCAGGCCACACAAAAGCAATGCTTACCTGCTACCCTGGTCAGATCATTTATTTCAGAGACAGGATGACCAGTATGATCAGAGAAGAATTGGCAGATGGAGAGGTCTGAACACCAGAGAACCAAGACACCAAGGTTGTTTCAACTTTTGGGAATCTGAGGTAAAACATTGGAGTACTGTTCAAATACCATAGGGATGTAATGAATGCAATTCACCAAGGTCAGATGTTAGTAATAGGGAACACTGCAGGGAGAGAAGGGCATAGAACTCAGTACTTTCCGATCACTCAATAAACTAAAACTGCTCTAAGAAGTAGTCTATTATGGAGGAAGGATAGATGGCATAGAGGAAGGGAGGGGTGGAGTCGGGGTGGGTAGGTAAGAATAATAACAGAATGAGACAGACATCATTGCCCTGTGTACATGTATGAATGCACAGATGGTGTGACTCTACTTTGTATATAGCCAGAAAAAAAATAGCTGTACTCCGTTTGTGTTCAATAGATCAAAATTAAATGAATTAAAAAAAGAAGTAGTCTATTAATTTTATTTATTTATTTATTTATTGGTAGCAGGGATTGAACTCAGGGGCACTCAACCTCTGAGCCACATCCCCAGGCCTTTTTGTATTTTATTTAGAGACAGGGTCTCACTGAGTTGCTTAGCACCTCATTTTGGCTGAGGCTGGCTTTGAACTGAGGATCTTCCTGCCTCAACCTCCCAAGCCACTGGGATTACAGGTGTGTGCCACCAAACCTGGCACATCTAATAATTTTTTTTAAAAGGACGGGAATAGATTAACTGGCAATGACTTCTGGGCAAAACAAAGATCAAAAAGTAAAAATATTCTTGCAGGCAGATTTTTATGGAATGTCAGAAATGCCACTGCCCAAAGGAGCTACCCAAACAAGGACTGCCTGAAGTGCTGAGGCCCTCTTTACAGAAGATATGCAAGAAAAAGTGAATAATTACCATTGGGAAAGGCCTCTGTATAAGCAGTCAGCCTATGAAAGTGGAAACATGCACCACTTTGAGTTGCACTGGCTGATCCAGCCTCTTCTTGGCACAGTTAATACTCAAAGCATGTTTTCTGAATAGAACTGAACTGAGATATGTTCCCTTAAAATGGGAGCATGGTCTCATTGCATAGGTGGCAGTGACTCATTCAAAAACTGAGGAGGAACTGAGGTGGGGACTGGCTTTTTGGAGGGAGCAAGGCCTTCCACATCTCTGGCACCTTCCCCTTCAACTCCCCCACAGGACAACTACCCAGTTCTATACAAAGAGTACCGCATTGAGCTGGAGCTCCAAGCTGAGGACACCTCCACTGTCCAGAACTGGCAACAGCCTCAGGGCAAACACAGCTGGGCGCTCAGGTGGAAGAGCCACACTGGGTCCAAAGAAGATGTAGAAGTGGACAGAGAAGGTATCCAGCTCATTTCGCAGAGTCGGGCGCACTGGCCAACAGTGCTCAGGTGGAGATGTGGCCCCAGGCCCCTCTGCAGGAGTCCCCAGGGATGGCGGCTCTGGAGGAAGTGGTTGGTTGCCCAGTGATTGAGGCATGTTCATGGCAGCTCCAGGGACCAGGGCACGGGATAGGCTGGGCTGTGGGCACTCTAAAGCAGAAGAAACCAGAGCTAAGACCTGCAGCCCTCATAGCCCTACAGCCACACCACAAACCAGAACTGAGCCAGACAGGAATTATCAAAGGGTATGAGGGGTAAGAACTAGATGTGTTATCCATTGGGAATGTGGGGGCATCCAGGTTACAGGACAGGGTCCAGGGGGTTTCCCAGTGAACACAGCTAATATAACATCATGTTGGAGGGAATCAAGGTCATCTGTCTCTCCCCAAGGGCAGTGTCAATAGGTAACCTATGTCAATAGGTAACTAAGTATGACAGGATGACTCACTGAATTGCATGGACTTTAGTAATGATAGTATCCCAGAAGTCCTGGCAGCCCCTGCCTACCCCAGGAAATTGAAAGAGGGTTTAAATCAAGAAAAATAAAGAGTCTTTAGTAGTCCCAAGTCAGGCTCAAAACAACGATCTGAATGCCATTAATGAGTAGGAGGCCCGAGTTATGGGGACTTCAGGGAATGTAAAAAGCCTGGGTGGGGTAGGGAAGATTGTAGGGATATGGCAGAGAATCACTGAACACAGCCATCCAGGTCATTTCCCAGTCATGGATGCTTGTACAGGCTAGGTGGCTGGGGCAGATGGGAGGGTTCTAACCTTGAAGCCGCACACACAGCTGGAAGCGGATGGTCCTGCCAGGGCCCCGGGATGGTGTCTCCACACGCACGTAGACCCAGTGCCCCCAGGGGGGCAGTGCCAGCTCCAGCTGACATACTGAGGCACCTCCACAGGCCACAGAGCTTGAGTTGTGCAAGGGTGGGGCCTTGGGACGTAGGCGCAGTGTCAGAGGGCAGGCAGCACCCCCTCGGCCCCCCACACACACCAGCTGCGCTGAAACCCTGTAAGTGAAACTGGGCACAAAGACCCTGGGCAGAGGAGAGGTTGGGGTCAAGAAAGGACAGAGAGGTGAGAGGGACACCAGAAGGCAGGAAACATGAGGAAGAAGGGAGCAGGGAGTGGGTAGGGGACACAGGAGAACAGGTGGCCTTTTCAGGTCTTGCCCTCTGTGCTAGAAGAGAGGAGGCAGGAATCCAACCCACCCTGGGGGTTCTGGTCACCCAGCCATCCAGTTTGGCCTGAGGGAGAACAGGAACAGGCAGGTGGCTGAGAAACCAAAACAATCCTGCCATCTGTTTAAGACCCAACAAGGAAAAGAAAAGGGCCCCATATAGGGAGTATCTGACTTACTTGTACAGGGCTGAGCGATTGTGGGGAGAGAGGGTTTGCTCTGAGGGTCGACCAGGAACCAGTACAGCCACATCCAGCAAACGCCGGACAATCAGCTGCGGTTGAAGGAGGTACTGACACTCATCCTGGAGACCCTGAGATAAAAGCAAGGGTGGCAGGAGCAGGAGAGAAAGCAGGGAAAGCTAACAGAATCTGCTAGATGGGTTGGAGACAACCCTCCCGGCGCAGTCCCCTCCCCCAGTCACCTGCTCCCAGTCACCTGCTCCCAGGGCTCTGACTATGGTCTTTCTAAGCTCTGAGTCCTTCCTGCCTGAGCAGTCATTTCTGATCTCCTCTGTCCTACCTAGGTCTTCAAGGTCTGCTGTGATCCTCAGCACTGACAGGTTTGGGAACTCAAGCCCAAACCCACCCAATAATCAGGCCCTGCTTGCCAATTCTCCCAATTCAACCCCTCCTTCTGAGCATTCCCAGCCAGTCCCATGACACTGTGATTCCAACACCCCACCCCCCATTCTCCCTGCCAGAACACTGGCTCTCTTGGCAGCAGAAGCAGGAAGGGGAGTAATCCAAGGTTTCCTGTCCTACTCCCACCAACACCACCAACAATCTGAATTTTTCATTACCTTTATGCCCCATCTTGCCCCCTCCCTTGTCTAGTCTCTGCCTCAACACTTCCAATGAGGACCACTCATCACCTCCCAGGCAACCTCCAGACTCTTAGCAACTTGAAAACAAGAACCTTTGTCTTATGTTATTTTTGTTTCTTCAGACATAAGGTCAAATGTAGTATACACAATTCACAATAAATGTCTGTTTAATAAATGAATCAATAGTGAAGCATCCTGGCTTAGGGCAGCTCTAACCCTTATAAAGCCAATAGCCGTCATCTTTGACTCCCCTTCCCGCCTCTCTGCCCTTGAGACCCACAGTTACCGCTGTTCCCTTGGCCTATTTGTTGACACTGGAGGACAACAACCACATCTCCCCCAGCTTCTCTTGTCCTGGACAAACTCCCTATCCCCTTCTTCTCTACTGCACTGACACCACCCCAAACTTCTGAGCCCCATCACTCTTCAGTGAACACACTCCCATTTGTTATGGTTTCTCTTCTCCAGCATTTTCAGCTATATAATCCCTAAAAACCTAACTTTAAAGGGACAGAGGGGTCTCCTAATTTGTTTCCTATAATCTTCTGGACAAATGGCCTTCTGCTGGCCTAAGAAAGTAGAGGCCATGACCCACTTATGTGGTTATTCTGACCAAGACATACCTCCAAATCTTGTTCTGAAATAAAATTTCCAGGCCCTGACATCCCACTGAGTTTCATGCCATGGAATAAGCCAATCAATGTACTGACTCCCTGCCAAGCTCCATGAGACTGGAGGGAGGCCTTGAGAAATGCCAGCCAGAAGATCTCACTATCCTCTTCCTGAAAATTTTCTGTGCCTTTTCATCACGGCATCCCCAGTGCCTAGCATGGAATCTGGCACACGCTAAGTGTTGAAGAAAAACAGTCATCAAGTTGAAGTATGAGTGTCAAAAGGGGGTTCCTTCAGAGAGCTACTGAACCAACCTAGTTGCTCAGAAACTTCCATCTCTGATATACAAAGCAGATGTCCATCATCTATGGTGCCAAACCCTATGGATCAGAAATGCTCTCAACAAGGCATTTCAGTGACCCCACCTCCTAAGTTGGGAATCACCACAATAATCTTGCAGTAAGTGAGTCCCAAGGGTGGGGATCATGCTCAGGAGGTAGCACATTTCCTTGATTGACAGTTCAGGGAAAAAAACACTGCTCCACATTTTGTTTTCTATTTGCTGTTGGCTTCAGTAAAGGATAAAATGACATGACCTCTCTAGTTAAAATGGACTCCTTCCTTCAACTGTACAACATGTACATCCAGCCCCTTCTCTCAGCATGGAATAGAGACCAGAGAAGGTACAGGGCAGAGAAAGGGCCCAGAAGACAGGTCCTCAAGAATTGCCAAGGCAGAAACCATGTAAGAGAGTTCAAACTAAATCAATAGACCAAGCCAATGTCAGCAGCCATGGAAGGACCAAGTGCAAAGCAAAGAAACTCAAGAAACCAGAGAGTCAAGAGTTAGAACTAGATGGGAAACAATCTGAAAAGATCCTGGTGTGGAAGATAAGGTATATGGATTCTGGAATATCATTGTATGGGTGAGTTGTGTTTCTTTAAAAGATGGAAGATGCCCAAAGAAACTCAGCCTTCTCTGTGGAAATAGCCTATTACCTGGGCCAGCTCCCTTGCCCACAGTTGTCAGCACCAATCAGCAGAGAAGTAAATGATGACCAGAGAGACTGTAGGGGGCAGAATCAGAAGCAGGGATATCATTTAGGAATTTAGCACAGTGACCCAGGAGAAAGCCAAGAGAAGGTACACTAAGAGTAGAAATGGAGAAAAATGGAAATGGAACACCTTAGAAGTTAACAAGACTTTTTCTTTATGGATTGGTTATGGGGAAAATAGGAATCAAGGATGACACCTAAATTGGAGGCTTGAATAATTGATGGATGACAGTAGTTTTTACTAAGAAGACAGAGAAAGAAGAGGCTTAGGCTGGGGGAAGTAAAATGGGAATCAAAGAGTTTCTTTTTTTTTACCTTTAACTTTGCTTTGATTTGTACATACTAAGCTTGAAACATTTCCTAGACATCCAATTGCAGATGTCAAATAAGCAGTTGGATATTGAGTTTGAGATTCAAAAAAATTAGGACTGACTGCCTACTCTTAAAAGGCATTAACTTATAGATGATATTTAAAACGATTGTGCTGGTCTTCAAGGTCTGCTGTGATCCTCATTCAAGAGAATGAAAAAATAAAAAGGATTTGTTCCAGGACCAATCATCAGGTCACTACAGCACATACAGACCAAGCAGAGAAGCAGCCAGGAAAGGAGACAGAGAAGAAGTGAGGGCGGTGGGCAAGAGGAGAACCAGGATAGTGCTATAAAGTCACAAAGGTCAAGAGGACAAAGTGCTTCAAGAAGGAAAGACTATATATAAAACTAGTTAACAGCTAGTTACAAGTTAACTCTGGGGAGAGAAATTAGGAACTGGGAGGAGAAAAAGGGAAGACTTACTTTTCACTGTACGCCTTTTTGAAACATTCGAATGTTGTACCAGGTGCATATATTACCTATTTGAAATATAAATACAATAACTTAGAAGGAGGAAGAAAAGTGGCAAAGGTACTGTTAGTGGATTTGAACCACTTTAAGAGAAATATTAGACTCATGCTTAGTCCTAGTTAGTAGATTGAACCAGTTCTTTTCCTCCAAAAAAATCTGTTTCTTTGCTTTACTTTTGGTAGTTTTATTTCACCTTTTATTTACTTTCAAATTTTAGACCTGGAAAAGGAAGGCTTTGAGGAGAAATTGTGCCCCTCCATTTGGGAGAACTTTCTCCTTATGAAGCATCCTTATGAGTCATTTGTTGCCAACCCTAATCTACAAGCCAAAGCAGGCCAGCAACTAAGCACTGTAGAATGAACACATACTCAAGATAGGAAAGGCAAAGAGATGGGGTACAGTGGGGCAAAACAGAAGTAGTTGGTAGGAAGAAAGGAACAAGGGAAGGAGGATAAATGAACAGACGCTATGAGTTTAGAAGGTGGCAGAAGGGCAAAAAAATTTGCCAGGGCCCCACCATGGATCAGACTGTGTGCTGGGTGCTAGTAATGTATAGTAAGTAAATAATGCAGATACACTACTAGCAGAGTGTGGGACTGGAGCTCAGGAGAGCAGCCCACACCAGATAAGTCACATCTGTCTTATAACCTTTCCAGACTCCTTGACACTCTCAGGGTACAGTTCAAACTTCTAAGCCCTTCAAGATCTGGCTTCCATTTACTCCTCCACCTCCCTCACTGACCCTAACACCCAGCCCACACTGAACTATTCCAGTTCTCCCTTCTGAACTTTGGCCTATGCTACTCCTACTACCTGGAATGCCTTCGTCGCCTCCTTGTCCTCAGGCCTCACTCCCTAACAGTTGCCAAATACCACCTCTATCATACGACCAAACTGAGTTAGCCATTTCTCCTTTTTTCTCTTAAAACATTCCTGTACCTCACCAATATACATCTCATTTACCCCAGTGTACCCAGCATCCAACTCAAGGCCTAGCACAAGCAGGTGCAAAAGGACTAAGGGATAAAAGAGATTTGAGCTTATCCCCAGAGTTGAGGAAGACCCTAGAAACAACACTGCCTTTC
Source organism: Glaucomys volans (assembly GCA_020662805.1). Lineage (NCBI taxonomy): Eukaryota > Metazoa > Chordata > Mammalia > Rodentia > Sciuridae > Glaucomys > Glaucomys volans. The sequence goes on along the minus strand of JAJEJO010060237.1, from coordinate 26,985 downwards.
CATTGTTGGAACTCTTCAGCTCTCACCTAAGACTATTCCTGATCCCACATAACTTCCTGTGTTTGACAAGCTTCACAGGAAGTCAGAACAACCATAGAACAAGGAGGACACAAATGGAGAAGACAGAGAAATGTTCTGGACATAAATCCACAGGTTTAAGTCTGGAATATTGGCCAGGGTATGTAGAGCTTAAGGATTCTGAGAGACCCATATAAGATTCCAGGTGTCAATCAAATTCTTAGAGGGACCACACACAACCAACCTCTAGAGCAAGACTGGCTAAAGAGCTAGATCTTCATGGTATCTAAACCTTATGCCACCTCATGGGCAAGGCAGAGCTGTGCCCTTTCTCCCTAGTTACAATGCAGCCCTGGGAGCTCTGCTGGCTGGGGCTAAACAGAAGTATATGAGCGTGACAGACCTGGTTCTTTACTTATCACCCAGTTCTCTTTAATCTGGGCACAATGAATCATGATTTAGGTTCAGAGTAGCCTTCCTCTGTATTGCTATCTCTGATTCCCCAATTTCCCATCTGGCAGCCATAAACAACCCTGTCTACTTCTAATGAGGCCTCAGCTACCATAATTCCAGCCCAGGCCTGAGCCCCAGGTTTCTCCTGCTCACTTAGAAAGGTTATGGATAACTAGAAGGGATAGAAGATTGTCCTTGTCTGTTCTCGAAAAGCAAGTCAAGGATTAGAGTTGAAATCAGGAGCAGGCTCTTTGAGATTTGGCCAAAGACCCAAGAAGACATTCCTCTCCCTAGTTCTGATAAAACAAGGGCTACCTAGAGCCAAGAGTCTTTTCCAGGTGAGCTTCCATCATGAACTCATCCAGAGGGCTCCCAGGCTCTCTTCTACATTACTCTCAGGAAAAATAGACCTATTACTGTGGCCTCGAGAGGCTACCTCAGCCCTAGTTCATGTCTCTGCCAACAGCAGAGCTAGTACACTTGTCCCTGTGCAATTCACAGCTCGTTCAAAGGCATTATTAACACATGCTCTTAATGCTGGACTCCAACAGGAGGTGGAGAAGTGAATCTGACACACAGTCACTGTCTCTTTCCTCAAGAAACTTATCCTGAAGAGATATATCCAAGTCAAATCTTGACCTGGGTGGGAATTTCTGCCCCTCTCAATTATCAATGACCAAATCCCACCAGCTTTCTTATTCTATAATGTCCTGTTCTTTAAATCTTTGCTCTGTTCATGCTCTGTTCTTTACCCTTACTAACAGCCCCACACATGTGACGATCCCACTCTGACAGCAGCCAGCTCATCATGCTCTTCCTCTCCTCCAACAAACCGGAGTAGGAAACATAGCACTCCTTACTATTGGGAGGAAGCCCAGCCTAACACATGAGTGTGGCAGGAAAACATTGTGACATTTCCTTCCTCTTCCAACTGAGAAACATCCTGACCTTTGAACCTGCCCTTCACACTTAAATAATCTCTGCTTTGTAAAATCAGTGCTGATATTTAAATGAAAGGGAGGCAACAGTCAGAATGGACATCAGCTACCCAAAGCCTCCTTTTAACAGAAGAGGGCTTCTCTTATGGTTTCCAGAGGGTGAAGAGAGCTGTCTAAAACTATGATGGATAAGCAACACACTCCCACTTGTTCTAGAGATTGGGCTGTGACCTAAGAGAGACTTCAGGGCTCTTACTAACCAAACTGTAAACAAGATCAGTGCTGCATTTGTGCAGCAGATTTGAATAGTCCCTAGTTGGCTTCTGGTCATCTTGATTAACCCTAATGCCTTCCAATAGGAAGGGACACTACACCCCAGTGCCACTATCTCTGATTCCAGACTATGGAGTTTCCCTTCAGCTTTCCTGGAACCACTATGTCTCCCTAAGGTTCCCAAGTTGTGTCCTGCAGACTATCTCACCAACTGACCTGCTGGGCTATAGCTATGACCACCCCAACCACCCTTGTGCTACTGCCCACCCTTACCCAGGTGAGTGTGACAGGTAGCCCATACAGGGAATTCAGCAGAGACAGAGAGACAGCTCTGATCCCTCCTACCCTGAGAAACATAAACCCACCTTGACAGAGATGTGGCCGTGGGCCTGGGGAAGGTGGGCAGCCAAGAACCAGTCCCCAGGTAAGGGGCTGCTGACGTTAAAGATGCCTGAGGTGCGGTTGGGCAGTGTCCAGCTGAGGGTCAGTGAGAAAACCCCAGGCACAGCTGTGTCTCCTGGGAAGTGTGTGTGCAGGGGATTAATGACAGGGGGTGCCCCAGACCGGAAATACCTGGGGGACAAGAATTTGGAGAGAAGGAAAGCAGGCAATGTGAGAGGGGACAAGAAATGGGGGAAAGAAAGGAGAACTGTCACTCATCATCAGAAAAACAAGTGGATACTCTATACTGACACACATACAGGTCAGGGGTTCAGGCTATAGGGGGAAAGGGTCAGCTCAGTTGCTCACACTATCATACAGTAGTCAGGACAAGGTCAGGGTCAGGAGATCATTTTACATACTCATAAAGTCATTGTAGTTTGGAAAGTGGTCTGGATTTGGAAGGGAGAAAGCGGGGCAATTCAGACACTTACACAGTCACACTTTGATCTGGGCAGTGATCTCCAAAGGTTCCCCCCTGCTCTTTGAATATGATGAGGTTCCAAACAGCCAGGAATGTATCTTCAGGAACATGGAAATGGAAGAGCTCTGTGCTGGCAAAGGAGCGGAAAGGACTCAGCTTTCGGGGTGAGCAGGTGGAGTAATCAGTCAGGAAAAGGCCTCCTGGGAAGTAGAAGAAAGAGAAAGAAGCAGGACAGGACAGAGGGTATTTCCATTAGGCAAGAGGCATGCCAATCTCCTTCACCATAGCACCAACTCAACAAATGCTCTGCTCTAAGCCAGGAACTAGGTCTCATGCTGCTCTAGTAAGCATGTGGTATAATCCTTATAGGAACCTTGCTAAGAAAGAAAAAAAAAAAGGAAAAAGAAAAAACATCCATTTTACAGATAAGGAAACTGAGGCTCAACCTAGACCAAACTGAGGATTAAAACCGAACCCTTTATATAACCTCACAGCTGCCCCCTTACTTAGGAGCCATTATTCTCTTCTTACCAAACCTAACAAAACAGAGGTATGGAAGGAGTGTGTGTGTGTGTGTGTGTGTGTGTGTGTGTGTGTGTGTGTTGGCATGGGCTCTTAAGCCACTGAGTAGGCTAGAACTCCACCTGTGGGGCTTGGAGTCAGCATGGAACTCTGTAACTTCCTTGTTTATTTTCTACCCCTTTCTGTTCCCTGGTGGTTAGGCGCAGCAAAATCCCTCAGAATCTTCACAAGAGCTGTCTGTATACTAGCTCAGAGCAGGAGAAGGGAGGGGAAGGTGTGGTGAGGCTGTAAGGGGGCCTGCTTGGGTGGCAGAGACAAGAACAGGAGCTGGCAGACCACCAGCAGAGTACCCAGGAAAAGAGTCATCAGACCCTCTAGGGTCAGAATAAGCAGCCAGGGGTGTTTATCCTGAGGGAGGCCCTGTGAGGCAGTCATTTGGTGACCCAGTGGAATCTCAAACCACTTGGGAAAATTCAGAGCAGACCAGGCTGGGAGGTGGGGAGGAAGTGGTCATCTCTAGCTGAAAAGCTGAGATACCTGATTATGGTTGTCAGGAGCAGAGCCAAGGTGAGCAGGAAAGTGGTGTCAGCACCATCCAGGACAACACATGGGTCAAGGACTGCTATGGTGGTGAAGGTAACCCAGCAGTTTATCTGAATAGAAAAAGAGCCAGGCACAGTGGTGCACACCTGTAATCCCAGCAGCTTGGGAGGTTGAGACAGGAGGATCACATGTTCAAAGCCAGCCTCAGCAACATCGAGGCATTAAGCAACTCAGTGAGACACTGTCTCTAAATAAAATACAAAATAGGGCTGGAGATGTGGCTCAGTGGTCGAGTGCCCCTGAGTTCAATTCCCAGTACCCAGAAAAGGAAGGAAGGAAGGAAGGAAGGAAGGAAGGAAGGAAGGAAGGAAGGAAGAAAAGGAAGGAAAGGAAAGGAAAGGAAAGGAAAGGAAAGGAAAGGAAAGGAAAGGAAAGGAAAGGAGGAAAAGGAAGGAAGGAAGGAAGGAAGGGAGGGAGGGTTCTAAAAGATAGGCAAAGTCTTCCAGAGTAAAGCTCTAGGGACTCTGCTCTGGAGACTTCACACAAGCCCCATAGAAGCCCATGAGCACGTCTTAATGACAGATGAGAAGGTGGGGAAGTCAAGCATTTTCAGGACAGAACAGGAATTGGGGTGGGGAGACTCTGGAAGGGAGTTTTCAGGCAAGCAGAAAATACCTACAGGGCTTACCTAGTCTGATGGTCTCCCTCTCTAAAGATGATAGACACAAACTCCCAAAATGAGGTGTTTGAAATAACGAAGAAAGAGGCATCTGGAAAATGGTGGCTACTGAAGGAGAGTACATGGGTAAAGGTTGGCCCCACTAAATTGAGGCAACTTTAAGAGTCACAGACACTCCAGAGAGCTTCCCTAGATAGGTGAAGGCCACTGCTCTAAATTGGTCTGTGCTCATCCTCAAAGGCCATGGTTACACCCAAGGACTACTCTTTCCAATTCCAAGGATATGATCAGTCTCAACTGTCAGCAAAGATCTGCCACCTTGCAAGCTGAGCACTGCCCAGGAACCCAGAGAGGCTCACAGAACAGCACTAAGACAGCAATGGAGGGATAAAGGGCAATAAGACCAACTGTTGGGGAAGGCAGGTTTTCTAGGAGCCCTCACTGTGACAACTAAGAGGCAGAAGGCCTGGAGCTGTACAGCCTGGATACTGTTGTTACAAGAAATAAGAGCTCTGGAGCACCCTCTGCTGGGTTTAGGGAAGGGCTGCTGCTGCTCAAAACTGGTAGCAGGGATGGGTCATCTCATCAGCCTTTGCTACTGTGAGGAGACATGTGGTCAGTCCTTCAGAGAGCTAGTGTAAACAGCAGCTAATGACTTTTAGCAAACATAGATAGATGAGTATGAAGAGTCCTGGGATTCAAAGGACCATAGCATGGCCTGAAGAATTGGGGAACCATCCCCAAAGTGATTAGGGGCTATGGAGGTCATAGAATAGGCTGGTGGCAAAAAGAGTGAGCAGCGGCTGAGAATGCTGGGAAGAATCTTGAAGAAGTTCTGGGGACACAAGCTTGAGAAAGGATTCACAGCTCCATTTACCCCAAGCTTTGATTTGGGGTTTGAACAGGGCCTACCAGAGCTATGCCAAAGAGGAAGCATAAGCAAGGCCCTAGCCAAGCTCAGATGATCTTGTCCTGTTGTCCCGGTACTTTTATGATGAACCTAGGGGAATTTACCAATACCAACCCTTGCATACACACACATATGTGCACATGTGTATACATACATACACACACACACACACACACATACACACACAATCAAGGTTGCCCCTGCTCCTGACAGCACTAGGTACAACAAAATGGAATTTCTTTTTTATATTTATATTATATACTTATATACATATATACATGTATGTGCTGGAGATTGCACCCAGGGGTGCTCTACCACTGAGCTATATCCCCAGCCCTTTTCTATTTTGAGACAGGATCCCTCTAAGTTGCTCAGGTTGGCCTCAAACTTGCAATCCTCCTGTCCTAGCCTCCCAAGTCCAAAATTACAGACATGTGCTGCCACACCTGTCTAAAAGATCATTTCTCAAAATGACAAGGCATGCCAGGGTTATCAACCACACTCAGTTAAACCCAAGAAACAACCCAAAAATCAGAGATATGACCAGGAGACCCAGGAAGTAACTTTCATTCCTGAAATGAGATTGAAGTCAACAACAAGCATTTGTGCAGTCCTGTACTTTGATGATCCTATAACACTGCCAGACTCTCTTCAAACAAAATCCATCACCACCACTAGGTCACAGAGCACCCCTGAGTGCCAGGCCACAGTTGCCAAGGCCCTGGCTAATAAGGGAAGCCTCACACTGCTAGAAGTGAAACTGCTTCTAGGCAATCGTATTTTTATCTACAATTTTCAGGTCTGTACACTCTGTAGCTCACAGTCACCCTCCTCCCCTAGCCAGCCCAGTGGTTGCTCAATGGGCTCATGAACAAGAAACCCTAGTGGTAGGGATGGAAGTTACTAAAACATTTCTAATAGCTAATCAGTATGGATTCCCTCACTGAAACTGAAAACTGACTGGTTGCTACTGGCTGCTCAATGTCCAGCTTGCCAATCGCAGAAATCAATACTGAACCCCATCCCTCTCAATTGTTCCTTCTTTCCAGGAGACAGGCTAGAGACCAGTGGATTATTTCTCTATCTTGTGAACACTGCCTTCAACTTAAGAACCATCTACTTCTAAAGGGAACACTTCAGTGTCAGTCTGTACAAGAAGCAGGGAGAGCTGAAGAGGTTTGTGCATGGATCACATGTCCCCTCACCCTCACAAAAAACACAGGCATTCAGAGGACACACAGGTTACATGTACCCCACAAAAACACGTGGCTATACTCATCAACACACAAACATGTACACACACTGCACATGCCAACATTCTCACAGATGCCTCAGTTAACACGCAGCATGTAAGTGCCCAGGCATCTGTGCAGGGTCTGTGACCTTTGACTTGCATTGATCTTCTCAGGCCTGTACGCTAAACCAGACTCATGGAGTTCAATGAAACCCATCCCTACCCCCAGGTGTTGTTAGCTATTACTGCCAAGACTCCACCAGGTGCATCTCCATATCATCTAGAGTGCCATCCAGCAGAGGTAGCTAGGAGCTGAGGCCATGAAGATTACAGTCATTTCATAATGAGGCTATGGATATGGTAAATCCCCTATGCCAGGACCCCTTCTTCCTCCCTCATTCTACACACTAAGAAGATGGACCTCTTAGTAGCCAAGTTACTTCCTGGGCTAGATGATGGCCCCAGGTTGACAGCTGGCAAATAAGAAACAGTTCATGGATAAAGCCCCTTTGTGGGCAGACTGGGGAGAAGAGAGGTTGTGCTTTGAACCTTTCCTTACTTGGTCTGGTTTCCTGTTCACCCCATATTGCAATGGGGTGGGGGGTAGGGGGGGAACCACTAGTAAGGACAGGATTAAGGAAACCTTTTTCCAGCACTGCCATTTATAAATGATATGACCTTGAACAAATTGCTCCCTCACTAAGCCTCAATTTTCCCATCTGTAAAATGGCCTCTGGGGTTCAACAGTGCTCTAAAAATATCAGGAATTATTCCTAGGCAAATCAAGCTTATGTGAAAAAAAGACTCACTACAAGAAGAAAGCTCATTACATTGGCAACTAGTCTATGTTCATCTGTTCATTACATGTTGTCTTCAATACTCAACACTGAATGCATATCCAATATCTCAAAGCTTTAGGCCATATCTTCTCAGAGTGAACTAGAGGCGTCTGGAATGGGGCTGTCTTCCCCTATCAAACCTTGAGAGAAGAGGGAGTAAAGCCCTCAAGACCCCTGGGAAAGGCAGAATCAAGTGGGGTCAAGATGGACACCGGCAGAGAAAACCTTGAAGTCTCCGTCCTAGGAACTATTAGCCACTTGCTGAGTCTCAAACCCAGTACCACTCTTGCCGCTGCCAATTCCTCTGTTGTGTAAACCCTCTCTCCTCCCTATTTCTTCCCTAGTGATCTAGTTCCCCAACTCCCACTTCTCCTGAATCTCCCAGTCCACCCATCCCTGCTGGAACCCCATCCTTGCCTGCTTCTGCACTCACCAGCCCCTGGACCAAGGACAGATAACAGCAACAGCAGCAATAGGGCTGGCGGCAGCTGGAGCCCAGACCTGAGTCGAGGCTGGGAGAGGGGCAGAGTATGAGAGGGGCGGGGGAGCAGCGGGAGAGACTTGGGTAAACACAGAGATGAGGGCAAAGGCTGAGGTAATGGATTGGGCTGGGCTGAGCACTGGGGCTTGAATAAAGGCAGGGGGTGTGATGGAAGATGGGACTGTGATGGGGACCGGAGCAAGGGCCGAGGTTGGGCCAGGGACTTAAGCGAACGCTGGGAATGGGGTGGGGGCAGAGGCTGGGATGGAATTTTTGACAGGGGGTGGAGTAAGAGCCGAGGCGGGCATGGGAGCCAGGCCAGGGGCAAAGACTGGGACTGGAGGGTGGCTCTGGACTGGGACCCGGACTTTGGCATTCGCTGGGACCCAGGCCGGGGCAGGGACAGA
>JAJEJO010060237.1:0-18423 GCA_020662805.1 Glaucomys volans | reverse complement strand
CCCCCCAAGTCAGGCAAGAGCCCATTTGCGAAGGTCTGCAGATGTCCAAGTCTCCCCAAACAGTAGACTTTCAAGCAAGGCCTTTCACTTCTCAGTTTCTGCAGCCGGGTTCATCCATAATCAAGACCATCCCCTCCTGGGACCGACACCTTCCCCTTCAATCTACTGCAGTTTCCTGATCTAAGGACAACAACCAAGCCAAAGCCCAAAGGTATGTAGTTTCTCCAATGGTTCTTCCCATCCAAACCTTCAGCCTATTCCCCTTCTAACACCTGTCCTGCCACCTTCGACTTCTCATCCTTCTCCTCCCTATCCCTCAATTCCTTCCTCCCCTTCTGGTTCCCTTTCCTTTTCTCCCATCCTTTAGTTCTTGCCCTCCGGTCACTTTTCCCTCTAAGTGACTTTGATCATCCTCCCGCTTATCATGGTACCTCTGTCCCTACTTCCAGTCCCAAACTTCCTTTGGAAAGGTTCTGATGAGTTGTGTTTTGTTGTTGTTCGTGGTGGTGGTGGTGGGTTTTTTGTTTTGTTTTGTTTTGTTTGGAACCGGAGATTGAACCCAGGGGCACTGGGCCACTGAGCCACAGTTCCAGCCCTATTTTGTATTTTATTTAGAGACAGGGTCTCACTGAGTTGCTTAGCGCCTTGCCCTTGCAGAGGCTGGCTTTGAACTCGCAATCCTCCTGCCTCAGCCTCCCAAGCCGCTGGGATTACAGGCGTGTGCCACCACGCCCAGCTTGTTTTGTTTTTTGTTTGTTTTGTTTTTGTATTTTTGGTACTGGGGATTGAACCCAGGGGTGCTTAACCACTGAGCCACATGCCCAGTCCCTTTTTATATATTATTTAGAAACAGGGTCTCACTGAGTTGCTTAGCTTGAGGCTGACTTTGGACTCACATCCTCCTGCCTCAGCCTCCTGAGTCTCTGAGATTACAGGCATGTGCCACCACACCCGGCTTCTAATGAGTTTTGGAAGTGATATATCTAGTGTCTCTGGAGCATGACAAAAAGTAGGGAGCAGAGAAAGTAAAGCCAGGAATTCTCAAGTAGTGTTGCAAATGATAACAGACCTTGAATATCAGAGCAAAGAAATCTGGACTTAATCCAAATTTAAAGTGAGTCACTGAATGCTTTTAAGCAAGGGAAGGCTAGTGTTGCGTTTGCGTTTTGAAAAGATCTTGATTAGGTCAGGAAGAAGGACTACCAATTTGGGGCATCCTTCCAGGAGGAATTAGGCACCCCCACAGCATCCTACACTCACCTCAGCACAATGTCAACTATTTGTTGTCATTGTTAGTTGACCTTGTCTCTCCCAAACTCAGCTGAGTCCAGGCCTTAGCACAGTGTGCTTGAGTAAAAGCATAAGATCAGGCTCTTTGCAAAAGTATAAGTTACATAAATGGATGAAAGAATGGGTGAATGGATTAATATGCTGGGGGTGGCAGTACAGGAAGCAAAGTTATTACACAATCCAGGCAGAAACTAATAAGAATTTGAACAAAACTGGAGGACTAGAAAAGGAGAGAATGTATTTCAGGACTACTTAGAAAATAGGAAATGCAGTGCTGATTGCCTATTTGAAGATAGTGACTTAGCAAAAAGGAGACTAGGATAATATTCAGAGTTAAATTTGATGTCTCTGGGACATCCCTTTAGAAATGTCCTGTGGGCAATTGGGTATGAGTGTGAAATACAAGGGTCTAAAGAGGGTCTGCACTGGAAATATGGACTTAGAAGTCAGCAGCATACAGCTAAAAGTAGTCAAATCCTTGAATATGAATGACATCATTAAGAGAATGGGTATGTGTTCCCCAAACAAAATCAGACTACAGACGGGGCCCTCCCTGCTGTAGGCATTGTGACGTTCTCTGCACTCTTGGGAGCCAACCCCAACTTTGGCTTGGTATTCCCAATCTCTGGAATGCCATAGCCTGATTCCCAGGGGCCTAAGACATGCCTAGGACCCTGCTCTTGTACTGGCCAAATAGCTATGTTCAGGCTCCCTCCTGGGGCATGGTCCTTTGCTACCATCTATTGATGGTACTGACTACTTTCGCCTTTTGATCTTTTAAGTTCCAGTTCCCTAAACTCTCCTCATGGCATGCCACATTATGTCTGGGCACATGAGTGAGCCTCCTGGCATCACACCCTGAGACCCAGAACTCTTCTTGCTTTCCTCTCGTGTCTCAGGTGCCTGGAGAATCTTATACTAATTCCATACCCCACCAACCCTGTGAGCCCTCCTCTCTCTGTCCTGACTTGTAGACCCTCCAGTCTCAACCTAACAAAGACTCTACCTTATTCTACCACTAGATGGAAGCAGACAAGGTCACAGAAGAGCCTCATACCACCATGGATGCAAAGGAACACCCCTCTTCCAAAGACCCTGCTACTGAAGATTTACAGGAGCCCCCTATCTCTGAAGCTACCTTGGAGCCTTCCATCTCCCAGACCCCTTTAGAGGGTCAGGCCTCTGAGAGCCTTTTAGAGTCTTCTGAACCCCCTTTAGAGAAATCTACTTTCGAGACCCCTTTAGAGCCCCACACTTCTGAAAATCCTTTGGAGACTTCTATCTATGTAACCTCTTTAGAAGAGTCAACCTCTGTGGTCCCTTTGGAAGCCCCTACCTCTGAAGTATCAGAGAAGCATATTACTTTTCAGTCCTCACCAGTAAGGAAGATCTCTTTGTCTTCCTCTGATACATTGAGTGATGTCCTCTCTGAGTCTTCTTCCAGTGAGGGCTCATGGACAAGAATGTCCTCCCAGGACCATGAATTTGAGCTCGTTCCAAAGTACTCCCTTTCAGGCCCTTCAGCCCAGGACCACATAGACACATCTACCAAGCAGAAAGAAGATTCAGGAGAGAACAAGGAGGGAAAGGATGACACCAGTGACATCACTGCTCAGACAGCCCATCCTGAACACCGGCTGAGCAAGAAGAAGAAGAAAGGAGTTAGCCGTAATTGCTCCTACCCTTCCCCCTGTTCTCATCACTGTCCACTGCCCTTGACCTGCCCCAGAAGGACAGGACTGGGTTCCTCTCAGACATAGCCCTTCCTCTTAGTTTTAAGGACTTCTCACTTCCCCTTGGTTACTCATCCCCTCCCTTCCTAGGTCACACAGGCAGCCCAGTGGTCCCTGCTACGCAGGCAGAGTTGGTGGGAATGGCTAAGGCAATGCGCAGGGCGAAGTTTGGTGCTCAGTTGAATCATCTTTTCCAGTGGGAGAAGGATGCAGCCCTGAATGCCATCCAGACAGGTGAGCCCAAGTGGCCTTTCAGAGGCCTGTAAGAGGCCCATGGATATCTTGCAATCCAACAGGATCTGGAAACCTGGCCATTCAACAGATAGCTTGTGGAAACAGCCATGCCACCTGCCTGGAATCTGGAAGGGGAGCAGGCAGGTAGGCCAAGAAATAGCAATATGGATCTGACAAAAAGTGAGAATATTCATACAAAGTCCAGGTAGGCACAGATGGCCCATAATAATTTTAATAAAATTATTAAAAACAGAAGGGCCAGAGGCCAGCCCCAGATCTAGGAGCAGATCCAGGTAGCCTGCACCAGACAGACCCTAAGGCAGAGATAGCCCAGGACCCTGGTCAGTCTCCAGGAGATTTCTTGTTCTGATGTGGCAAAAACCCTTGGCCCCTTTGATGGAACTCCATTAAAAGCTGTCATCCCACTGAGTATGGTGGCTTAACACCTATAATCCTGGCAGCTCGGGAGGCTAAGGAAGGAGGATCAGAGGTTCAAAGCCAGATTCAATTTAGTGAGGCTGTGAACAATCTTGTGATTGTTCTTGCGTTGTCTCAAAATAAAACATAAAAAGGGCTGGGGATGTGACTCAGTGGTTAAGCACCCCTGGGTTCAATTCCCAGTTAAAAAAAATATTTAAAAAAAAAAAAACTGTGATCCTTGCATGCCAAATCCATGACCACCTGTGTATCCAAAAGCTTTGAATCTCCCCACTGAAGAGAACTGTGTCCTCTAGCCCTATCGAGTCTGTCTCTCCATCCAGAATTAGTACTCTCAACTGTGCTATTAGCAACATGTTGTATCTCTGTAATGAGTGTGCAGATAAGCTGTGTAAACACATGTCATCCTGTGTGTAAGTATGTCTACCTGTGTTATTGAACTTCATATCTATAGGAATTACTGATTTCAGTAAGAGGGCCACCCTGACCTGCTGAGAAGATTCTGAGATTTCTAGAATAAATTTAATAAATGTCACTGGACATTTATGAAAGACCATTTATGTTGGTCTTTCATACTTCCTTTCCCTTTAGATGGAAGTAAGGCCTTAGATATAAAGATAACCAAGTAATTCCATATCCTTATCCCTTCTCTGTGTAATTTACATTCTCCATTCCCATGCAGAATCCCTCTACCTCTAGCAAAGAAAGTCACAATGATCTCATTTGTTTCTCAGTTTATTTTAGGCATTGAGACAGTTGTGGGGGTTTTTTGTTTGTTTGTTTCATTGTTTTTTTTTTCTTTTTTGCTTATTTTAACATCTTCTATTACTCATGCTTATTTTCTTGCAAATGCAGCAATTTGTTCATTTCCCTTCTTGGACCCTCTTGCCTACTCCTCTCTTCCTATTTCTTCTTCTTCAAATTGAACGTCTTCCTTTTCCTGTTTAAACTGGAAGTGTCATTCAATCCTGATCAAAGAAATTTGGGGTCCCCTTCTAATGAGTCCCAGGGGAGTCACAACTCCATGACGGTACATGTGATACGTTGAGAAATATCAAATGTAAGCTTTTTAAAAATATATATTTCAACAAACATTTGTGCACCAACTGTGTGCCAGGCATTGAGCCTAGTTGTGGAGGTGGTGGGACTGGAAAAGTTTCAAAGACAAAATTCCTCATTAGAGACCAAAAAAATAATTTGCACTCTAATGAGCTACACCAATATGTAGAGGACAATTATAATTCACTTTAATAATTGCTATTTACCAAGAATGCTGCAGGAGCAGAGAAGAGGGGCACCCAATCTTGGGTAGTGAAGGAAGGAAAGTCTTAGAAGGAAAGACTTCTCAGTGATATCTGTAAGATGGTAAGAAGAGGTAGCCAACTCAAGACTAGAGTAAGGTGAGACATGGGCAAGGCAGCTTAGGAAACTGCAGCAGTGCATTATACCTCGTAAATAGTTACATGGGGAGTAACCCAGCTCAACTCTGGAAGGTAAGAATTGTGCAGGCATTTCTATGGCCAGCTAAGAGCTGGAATTTTATCCTGAGAGCAACTGAGAATCACTAAAAGATATTAAATAAGATAATAACATGAACAGATTGGTGTTTTTGAAAGATCACTTTAGCAACAGAATAGACTGGAGAAAGACAAAATTGGAGACAGGAAGACAGCATCATAGGCATTGGTAATAATCTAGGTAAGAAGTAGATGGGTGAAGGTGGAGAGAAGTGGCAAACTGACCATTTGGATTGTTGGATGTGTAAGTAAAAGAGTGGAAAATTCCTGGAACGATAGTTTTGTTTTGTTTGTTTGGCTGAAGAAGCTGACTGGTTGATAGTGCCATTAACTGCATGCCTAAAACAGAGTAGATGCCAGATAAATATGTGTTGAATGAACAGAGGACAAAGAATGAGACCTTGGTTTGGAGGGAAAATGGTATAACACATTTGAAGTGCTTATGGAACGTGCTGGTAAGAGTCTAGTAGATAGCTGGCTCTATGGGTCTGAAGCACAGGAGAGAGGTCTAGGCTAGCAACATCCTTCATGTAAAGACAGTTGTATGTTATGTGAGATATTTGGCATGAAGAGATGTTATTATGCAAGTGTGGTTGTGCAATCATGGAACTGAACTGGTTGTATAGTCAGAATGGAGTTTCAGATAATCTTCTCCCTCTGCCAGTTCTATCCACTCATAACAGGAAGGGGATTTAGAATCTGTGCAGAGAGTGGAATCCACAGCAGATGCCAACTTTCCCACTAAGAGAGCACTGAAGAGAATAATAGGATAGAATCTGAGGTCTCGTTGCCAGACTCCTGATTCAAATTCTTCATTTGAACTCTTGGCACTTATTCTTATACCAGTGCTTGAATTTTACTTCCCCCCGACTTTCAGGCCAAACCTTGATCTATGGGCACAGACCCTTGTTCACTTCTGCACATCACCCATCACCTGCTTATCCACTGTGTCCTGCTGCTTCAGTCAGGGTTCAGGATTCCTCTAATGGAACCCTGGTTCCCACCCACTTCCATTGTGACACTGCCTTTACCCTAAACTCTAAACCAAGCTTCACTGGTGCAGTAGGGCTCTGGCACTACAAGCTGTCAGCATCAAGACAGAAGCAGCCAAGCCAAAAGATATACCTGAACAGGTTTTAGGTCCCGAGAAACTATGGGTAAGACTAGGAAACCTGGCCAGAGTCAAAAAACAAAGCATGCTAATTATTTTCCCTTATGGAACTTCAGTTTTATGCCTGAAATGCTCAGTCATTCAGTCAGGCAGTCTGTTCTCTGAGCACCTATTTTATGCCCAGCCCTGTGCTAGGAATAGAGATGTGGATGCAAAGACAGTCATTGCCCTTGAGGAGCTCACAGACTAATGGGAGTATAAGTAAACAGTCCGTTACAAAGGATCCTAATAGCGATAGTACAAGAAGTTGTGGAAGGCCAGCGGAGGGTCCCAGACAGACAAGGGAAGTCAGGAGCAACTTTTTGGAAGAGATGACATTTCAATTGAAACTTCAAATGGGAATCAGAGTCCTGTAGCTTCAGGCCCAACTCCATGGGGACTCAGAATTCTTGGTTAGAAGTTGGGATACTCCACTCTCACTGAGGATAAGAAAGTCTGAGTGGGAGGTACTCTGGTTCTCCTACCAAGTTGACACAGTACCAGTCTTGCCATGAAGCCAGAAAGCTTAAGATCCCATTGCTTAAACCAGGCTCTGGAAGGCTGTCACTTTCTGCTGGTGCCTGCACTCAGGGATATTTATTAGCTTCACTTTCCTTTCCATGCCTCCTCATAACATTTATTTATTTGGTTTTCACCAGCCATGACTTCTGGCCTGTCCTTTTCCCCTGGTCCTTGGAGTGCTATAGGCAGCCCTTCTCAGGCTCAAAGAGGGTGTTAGTTCCTTAACACTAGGAACACAGAAAGGACATATGAGGAAGCCAATCTGGAGAAGATAGGGGAAGCCCTCCTCATACCTCCTGACACCAAGTCTGCCAAATCTTCTCCTTTTCTTCAGGTCCATCACTAACCATTTTCCTTAGGAGCCAATCCCTATCACCTACTATATACCTGGCCATTTTTCCTCTTCCTCATCTTAGACACTTCAAAGAAACAACACAAAGTTGGATTCTAATGTGGAGAGGGGAAGAGATGAGAAACCCCAGTCACAACTCAGTGAGATTCATGTTCATCTTCAAACAAAATTTTACCTATAATCTTCCTGCTCAGAAACTGAAGACTCTCTTCAGTCATCTCTAACAGATCCTGGGATGAAAGGGAATAGAAGACAGGGGGTGACCAAAAAACCTTGAGGAAAAAAGTCAAAGGGTAGAGGTGCAGATTCCCCAGTGGAGATAAACATACCTCAGGGTAGAGGTGAAGCTCCACCCTGACCCCAGGGAATAGGGCAAAATATCTGTGGGAGCTTTGGATTTTTTTTCTTTCTCACTTTTCCCTATTATTCAATCCCTCCACAATTCCCTATTATTCACTGCCTACAGGTCTCTACATAGGCTGGCGCTGTCCCCATTACCTATGGGACTGTTTCCGGATTGGGGATGAGTCCAAGTGTTTTTGTGGACATTTACTGAGAGAGCACCACATTATCTCAGGTAAGGGAGAAGTGACCAGTCTTTGTCACTTTGTCAAGTATGGAGGGACAGCTGTCCTCTGTCATCATGTCTTGGGATGTGTGTGTGTGTGTGTGTGTGTGTGTGTGTTGGTATGGGGTTTGGCAGGGGCAGGCTAGGCCCTGTCAGGGGCTGATCCAACACTACCACCCATCCTGTACCCATAGACATAACTGTGCCCTGCACTATGAGTCAGTGCCGCTGCCTCATGTTCTGCTTCATCCCATCACGCCCAGAAGAGGTGGGTGAGTTCTGGCTCAAGAGACGGGCCACCTTTGATCCCAAGGCCTGGAGGGCTCGATGTCGCTGCAAACATAGCCATGAAGAGCACACTGCCACTGGGACTCATCCCTGCAGGCATCGTGGTAACTTCTAGTGGACTCGAATATTGGGTGGGAAGATGCAGTTAAAGGATGCAATTAGTTTGGGGAGAATGGGGAGCTGATAGGAGAGACACTTGGGTGTTTGGTGGGTAAGGAAGAGATGAGAATGTGGGTCAGCCATGGGGATAGTTCCATTCTCTATGTTCTCCTCGGCTGTCCTTTTGTCTCAGGCTGTAGCTGCAACAATTTTGAGTCTAATTTCCTCTGTGCTGCCTGTGACCGGCGCTGGGAGGAACATGAGACTTTCTTTGAGACCCAGGAGACACGGCGACGAGGAGGGAGACCTCACGGTAAGGGAGCAACTTGGGACAGGGGACCAGCCCAGCATCTATAATCAGAAGGCCAGGCAGAAAGGCACTCCCACACTGAACTGGCCCCTCCAGGACTACTGTATTCTTTCACCCCCCACATCCCATGCCTGCACTGGTTTTCACCCCCAGGAACAGAATATGTGCCATTTGCAGAGATGCCTGTCCTTCAAGAAGCCATCCTGAACAGCTCTGACTTCGAGGCCCTCCAGATGCAGGGACTCTCCAGTCATCGCAGTCCCCACCCTAGTCCCCTCACACTCTCTGGCCCACGCAGACTCCAGCGTGGCTCCCCATCTGACCGCCATACCTGACCCTTTAAACCTCTACTCTTCCCTCCTCCAGGGACATACACTGTCAACAAATGGCGTAGGCCCTTCTGAGCCTGGCCCAGATCAGCAATAAAACAGAAGCCACTTGAATCTGACCTGGTTCTATATGGGTCAGTAGAACAAAGAGCCAACAATAAGTTATTAGAGTTAGCATGGTTTGGGGAAAAGAAAGGGCACCAAGCAGGATAAAGGCTGGATCCAGCCATCTGCCCCCATCATGCCCACATTCAAGCTTCTGGCTATGATATCACAAGCAGAGGAATTTCAAGAAAGCCAAGGAGAGAGGAAGTTTCAAGAAGGATAAAGTGGGCAATGATTTAAGATGTAACTAGGGCTTCTGTAAGATAAAGACTGAAAACTGCTCATTGGATTTTACATTAGAAGGTATTTAAGGACTTCAGAAAGTGCAGTTTCATATTGGTGCCGTAGAGGGAGAAACCAAACAGCTATGAGTTTGACAGAGGCTCTTCAAGAAGCTTGGATGAAAACTGCAGGAAAAATTTCAGACAGTATCCAGAAGGAGATATGGAGTCAAGGAAGCAGGCTTATTTAGGAAGGAAAAGGGGAAGTAACCAGTAGAAAAAATGTCCTTGAAAGATTCAGAAGAAAGAGAGATGCCTGGTGGGATAAGATCCCAGAGACAGAGGAAGGGGATGAGATCAAGGAAGAGGTGAAAGGATTTGCTCTGAACAAGAACATCACTTCCTGAGACCAAGGGGAGGGAAGAAGCCTTCACTAGCTTCAGGGAACAGGATCTTGTAGAAGTTCCCTCTGATGGCTTCTCTATCCCCTGTGAAGTAGGATAAGAGGGGGTACTAGGAGACAAGAAGGGAAAGGTGAAAGTCTGGGAAGGCTAATGTTGAGGAATTGGAGAAAAATCCTGATCGATGGGTAGTTTAGGATTCAGGTACAGTTGGAAGTGAAAACCTAGATAAGCAAATGTTTAGATTACTGGTTGGAGATGGGAAGGTGTCAGGGAGGATTATCAGGAAAATGAGGCAAAAGAAGTAAGGATGAAGATGTGGAGGATGTGTATGATACAAATAGGGAAACATAGTGATTCCAGGAATCAATTTATGGGTTGAAACAGAATAGAAGTCTCAATGAGGTGCAGCAGCAGTTGTATGGCATGGACTGAATTAAGTAAAGGACAATGATCAGCACCTGCAGAGCATTGCAGCTTTCAGATGAGAACAGCTGCAGGTGAGGACAAGAACTTGGAATAGAGAAGACTGTGAACCAGCGATCAAAAAACAGTAACAAGTGCATAAAGGCTGACACTGATGGGCTCTATGCCTCTAGGGAAGAACTTTCCCTCTTTGGTTTCTAGATCTGTAAAACAGGATTAGGCAGTGCTGTTGTTCTCTGTGAGAACCCAAGGAAACAACCAGTTTCTACAGGCTTTGTATTCACTGTCCCTCAGGCTGATTTCTTTCCTCTTCTAGATCCCAGCTCCACTTACCTCTTGCCCTTCTCCTGGTCAGTTTTAAGGTTCTCAGGTGTCCCAGATGCACAGAGAAGGGAAGCCCCTGGGATATAGAGAAGAGGTCATTCTACATTTCCTCAAATTTAGGGTAATCTGTCCTTACAAGGGAAGGAATACAGCCCAGGCTACTAGAACCCCTGGGGAAAATCACAGGATCAAATGTCTGCCCTGAGAAAGTCAAAGGGCTTTCTAACAACAATAAAGTTATGGAAAAGAGATCCCACAGGGTTGGGGATGTAGTTCATTGATTAAGCTGTTGTGTAGCAGGCATAAGGCCCCAGCACCATAATTTAGGGACTAAATTTTCCTTTAAAAAGAAAGGGAAAAAAAAAAAAAAAAGAGGGGCTGGGGATATAGCTCAGTTGGCAGAGTGCCTGCCTTGCAAGCACAAGGCCCTGGGTTCAATCTCCAGCACTGCAAAAAAAAAAAAAAAGAGAGACAGTTTTCCAATACTGATTATATGCACCATGATAACCATTCACCTAAAACTGATTCATTTAACAGTCAGCTACAGAGTGCTATGATAAACTCATTCAAAGAAATAGTATGCAGGCATTACCTGGTACATGGACATAGCCTATGTAATATGAAAAATTGATGGGAGAATAATAAATATGCCATATATATCATAAAAGAAAATGAAACACCAAATTTTGTTAACTATTAAGCACCTGTAAGGCCCTGTGCTTTAAAAAGAAAAAACAGAGTGGTGACTTATCCTGTTAAACTTCAGTCTAAATTGACCTGGTGTGTTGAGTATTTTGAGACCCTTTTTTTCCCCTAATATTCGTCTTAGTTGTAGATGGACACAGTACTTTTATTTTATTTATTTTTATGTGATGCTGAGGATGGAACCCAGTGTCTCACGCGCTAGGCAAGCAAGCGCTCTACCACTGAACTACAACCCCAGCCCAACACTGTTTCTTATATCAAAAATATAAACTCCATCATAGCGAACCTGCCTCACTGAAAATGCCTAAGCTAACCAAATCAGACACCTTTCTGATTAGGAAAGAACATTGGATACATACATATTCCTTCGCTTTTTTGGTGCAGTAAAGGTAGGACGTTCCCATCCTCGTCCAATTTAAAAAAACAAACAAACCAAAAAAACCTAATATGCCAAAATACACTCTACAGTCATGTGTACCTAAAAAGAAAAAAAAAATTGCCCTGGAAATCTATACAGTGAATGTATTAATGAGAACACAAATTAAGGAGGAATCGCTCTCTAAAATCTTCGAAATGGTGCCTGCACCGTGAGTAATCCCTAGTGGAAGGCTGAAGTAATAGGACCCCAAGTTTGCGGACAGCCTTGGCAATTTAGCAAGACCCTGTCTCAAATTTTAAAAATAATTAACCCCAAAAAGGGAGGAGGTCTGGGAACATACCTCAGTGATAGAGTGCCTCAAGCTCTGGATGCAATCCCCAATACCGCGAAAAAAATCTTTGAAATGCTCAAGGGACTGAAATCGCCCTTGTGAAGAAAATGCTGAGTATTAACCCCACCAATTAAAAAGATCCCCTTCCTGTTCATCTTTAGCTCCGCCCAGGTGATTCCTGGAGCCACTTGTGCCGAACGACCTCCGAACCCAGCCTGCTGCCTGGCCAAAGCAGTGAAAGGATCTAAAACGTTTAGACCTTTGTGCTGCAGGTGGCAGAGCCCCGCCCTCTTCCTCCAGCCCAGCAGTAAGGGCCAGAACTGAGAAGGACGAGCCGAGAACGTGAAAACCCCACCCACTCGGGAGCCTAAGGCTGTGAATCAGAGCCAACTAGGTCAAAAATTCCACCTCCAGTTTCTTAATCTCGCAAATTTATTTCATGGTGAGACCGGTTAGCGATAACAACGAAGAAGGAACTTTTATTCTAAAAGACGAAGCCAAGGGAGTGGGAAATTGGCCTTGCGTTGGAAGATGCAGCCAATGGGATGAAAAGATTCCGCCTCTGAAGTGGAGGCGGAGCCAATGGCTTGAGTAGCGCCCGGAACCACGATCCAATGGGGGTGGAAGGGCCCGCCCCCTGCCGCGGAAGGGGCCAATGACCCAGCTCTCCCACCCCGCTACGGCCCACCTCCAGTAGGCCAAAGGAGTTGGGTGCGGGATCGTGAGCTGTTCCCGCAGCTCCGGGAGAATGGCTGCGGCGGTGGTGCTAGCAGCCGGCTTGCGCGCGGCGAGCAGATCCTTGGCAGTCTTTGGGCCCCGGGGGGCGCAGGTGAGAAGTGGCCGCCGGGGCAAGGAGGGGCTTCCGCCGGCTCTGACGCCCTCCGTGGCGTGGGGCGCATGTCTCCCGGCTCCCGAAGGCACAAGCAACCTAGCAACCTTGCAGAGCTGCTGCCCCTTCCGAGGATCAAGCTCTAGGATTGTGCGGTGAGGTCGGATTTGATGACTGTGGGTGTAACGAACTAGCAATCACCGCCTCCCAGTACAGGCCCTGGCGCCGAGGTCAGGACAGGGTCAGTGCAGCAGCTGCTGCCCTCGGTTGCCTGAAGCCCAGCTGGCCCGGCAACCCCTCAAGTGCCCTCTGCGGAAAGTGAGGTCTCTCTCTCGGAGCCAGTCCTCTGCCTGCCCCCTCGGGCCTTCTAATGAGCACTGGTGTTAACCTTTGATCTTCCCCCACTTTTCTGAAGCAACTCAGGTCAAGAGTGTAATTCATCCAGTTTTTTTCTGTCCTATAATGATTCGTCGACTTCATCTTCCTGAGTCCATGGGAAACGGGTATATCTCCAATTCTTGGATAACTGGGGGAGGACTGAGTTCACTTAGCTGAATTTTTTTTTTTTAAACTGGGGAACGATCCACCCAGGGACACTCAATCACTAAGCCATATCCCCAGCCCTTTTTTGTATTTTATTTAGAGACAGGGTCTCACTGAATTGCTTAGGGCCTCACTAAATTGCTGAGGCTGGCTTTGAACTTGTGATCCTCCTGCCTCAGCCTCCAGAGCCACTTTGATTACCGGCTGAATTCTTATGTAATTCCACCCTTGCAAGTTAGTAGAGTTAAAATCCACAGTAAGAGGTCAAACATAACACCCAAATGAGGAACAGCTGGTGTCAAACAGGGCCTATGCATTAAAACCTAAATAAAACAGGTAGCAGGGCTTAAAGATCAGAAAGCAAGTAATGGAAATAAGCGAACACATACTAACAAGGTGAGAGTAAACAGCTTCAAACTGTCTTAAGAGGTAATCAAACTACCCCTTTATATATGAAGCTACAGAAGAAATTTATCTGAGGCAATTCAGTAGTAGAATAGGAATTGAGACCTAAATCTTCAGACTCCCATTCTGGATACTTTTCCCTGCACCAGTTAGATTTTATAGACACATTAGCAGAAATGAATTGCACTTCTGAATCCTGCATAATATTACCAGTTATATAAACAGGATGAGCACCATCTGGCCTATCTTTTGTTGATGCAGGAACTTTTCCCTTGAGTGGGAATCCAGTAATAGGTTCTTGGAAGAAGTTAACTCATTATGTCCCAGTGTCTCATTTATTTATATATATATATATACACACACACACACACACACACAATCTATCTCCCTACATATGAGATGCCAGCATGTAATGGCTTAATAACTCTCAGAGCAAGGCTCAGCCAGCTCCAACTGAGTACCAGAAGAGTTAGAGCTATTGCCAGCTGCCTCCATTGGGTGTGTCTGACCCACCTGCAGGTCCGAGGAGCTGCAGGTGTGACAGACGGGAGTGAAGTGGCCAAGGCCCAGCAGGCAGCTCCAGGAGGAGCAGCTCGGACCATCTTCTCCCGGATCCTGGACAGAAGCCTTCCAGCTGATATTCTATATGAGGACCAGCAGGTGGTGTCCCCTTAGGGCCCAAACCTCTTAGGAATTTCATAGATATAGCTTGCCTGATGAAGTAATGTGATGGTCTCTGACCTGTCATTGCTTCCAGTGTCTGGTGTTCCGTGATGTGGCCCCTCAGGCTCCTGTGCATTTTCTGGTCATTCCTAAGAAACCCATTCCTCGTATTAGCCAGGCTGAAGAAGAAGACCAACAGGTGGGAAGAACAAGGCCAGAAGTTGTTGGGAAAGAGCCCTGGTATAAATTAGAGGTTTTGTCTTCTGTGAATGAAGACAACTATGTCCCTCCCTTCTCCATATAGCTTCTAGGACACCTTCTCCTTGTAGCCAAGAAGACAGCAAAGGCTGAAGGCCTGGGAGATGGATACCGACTTGGTGAGTGACTTGGTTCTTGGATCCCTCATCTGTGAATTCCTGTTCCTCAATATGATCTTCATTCTTTGACCTCTTCCATGATCCTGACCCTCTAACCTCAAACTCCATTTCAGTAATCAATGATGGAAAGCTGGGTGCACAATCTGTATATCACCTTCACATTCACGTACTTGGAGGCCGGCAGCTCCAGTGGCCTCCAGGTTGAACCAGCCAACTGACCCAAGAAACTCTGATCTGGATGTTTGGATGGGAAAAGGGAAGTTGTAATGCTAATAAACCTATTCTCCCTCAATTTTGCATGCCTGTCTTAAATATAAAGGATTTATACCACAAAGGAGAAAGAAAAGTGATTCAGCTATGAGCTCCCTTGACAATGATCAAAGTTAGAGCCACTGAGAAGGCCCACCGTGTGGTCAAAAGGAGCACCTGCCCATAGATCTGCCTTATGACTAGTAATTTGCCCTGGGTCAAACTTTAGAAAAATAGCAGTAGGAATGAGCCCAAATGAGTAAAAAAGAGACTGAAACCCAGGTGACAGCCTTGGTGCATCCTGGACGTCATTTAGAGGCCAAACCAGGTTCAAAAAGGGAATTGGGAGGAAGGTGGTAAGGGCCCAATATTGGAGAAGTGGTAGGACACATACACGCACAAGCTGTTAGCTATGTGTTGCTCCATGTGTTCGCCATTTTGCTCTTTAGCTGTTTTATATATTTTCATCCTTAAAAACAATTTTAAAGCCTCCTCACTCCTCATTTTGGGAATGAACTGAACAAACTAAGAAGAAGCTACTGTTGGTCCTTCATAAACACACCAACTAGGCGTTTGTCCGGTGCCTGTTTCCAACCTATCCCCAAAAAGAATCACCTTCGCTACAAAGAATCATGCTTGGGCACGGAAGGTGAAGTCTCAGGCCAACGGAACCTTAAAACCGCGTCTGAGGCGGCATGGAGTCGCGACCAGAAAGCGGAGAGCGCACCGGCTTAAGACTTCCGCCCCGCAGAGGAATTGCTTCCTCCTCTTCCCTCCACATCCGCCCCGCTCTAGTTCTGCGCAGTCTCTTGGGATTTGTTGCTGTCTCTATGGCAACCCAGTAGCTGGAGCCTGAAGATGGAGCCCAAGGAGTCGACAGAGGGATCGCCATCGCGGTGAGAGGCGCAGCTCTGGCTGCAGGCGAAAGGGGACAAGGAAGGTCAGCGGACTTCCTCTGCTGCGCTTTTGACAACCTTGACGCTTTTATTGTCTTTCAGATCCTTAGATGTACAGCCCTACGAAGAACTAGGGACTACTTCGGAACCGTTTCTTTCTTCAGATGGAGGTGGTGGGTCTGCTCTGGCAGCCGCAGCCTTGGCAGCTGATGCAGCTGCAGCAGCTGCCGCAGCCGCCTCCACCGCCAAAGCATCTGCGTTACTTACAAAGACCCCAGCGCCCTACTCTGGGTTCACGGAGCCCTCCTCTAACAATCTTCTTGGGGCACTCTATGCTGGACCCCAGCAAACAGGCCATGAAAGTCTTGGCTTTGAGCCTCTCTATGTTTCCTCTCTTGCTCAGGATCCCTATACTACAACTGACCTCAGCTCTAGCGCTGTCCCTCCTCCTGGCTTCAGCTCTGACCCTGTAACTGGTTCCAGCTCTGGCCCTGCCCTTGTTCCTGGCCTCAGTGGCTATGGTTCTTTCCCTGCCTCCAGCTCTGCTCCTGACCATGGTTCTATCCCTACCTCTGTCACTGGTCCTGGAAGTGGCTCTATCTCTGGCTTCTGCAATGGTGCTGGCCCTGCCACTATCCCTTGCTCTGGCACTGGTCATGGCCCTGGCCAAGGCTCCAGTCCTGCCTCAGGTCCTGGTCTTGCCTCTGGAGCTGGTCCAGGCTCTAGCCCTGACCCTGAGCTCAGGCCCAGCGCTCCTCAAAGGTTCAGAAACCTTAGGCCAAATCTCTTACCTAATTACACCTCCTGGAATCAATACTGCCACTGGGAGCCTCAGAAACAACCATCTTGGGAATTTTTGCAAATCTCAGAACCTGGTGCCCGAGGGCTATGGAAAACCCCAGAAGGTGAAAGGAAGCCTAAGTTTCTCTATGAAACAGTGCCACGAGGCCAGTGCCTCCTCTACAACTGGGAGGAAGAGGTATTAAGTTTTGACCTTCTGCATTTTTTTTTGAAGGCTGACCCCCCCCACCCCCCCACCCCACCCCCATTTCTACGGGAGCCAACAGTTTGTGATGAGGGTGGATAACAGAAAGGATATCACAGTCACTCAACTTGGGGCCCACAGAGAGCTACAAACCACCTGGATCAAGTTCCAAACTGGCAGGATATCTCTGAGAGTTTCTTCTTCCGACATGGACACCAGGGACTGCTGACCATGCAACCACATTCACCCATGCCCTCCAGCACTACCCAGAAGGATTCATACCAACTCCCAAGAAACCTTTCTCAGCCTCTTCGAGGTGTGAAGCATGAGAGCCAGAATGAACCCATCAGGCAGAGAAAAAA
Organism: Glaucomys volans; assembly: GCA_020662805.1. Taxonomy (NCBI): domain Eukaryota; kingdom Metazoa; phylum Chordata; class Mammalia; order Rodentia; family Sciuridae; genus Glaucomys; species Glaucomys volans. The sequence goes on along the minus strand of JAJEJO010060237.1, from coordinate 1,392 downwards.
GAGGAAGGAGTTTCTGGTGGGACTATGGATTGTTTGATGGATATAAGGGCAAAACCCAGATTCCCATTCCTTTTCTCAAATTTGTTTTTTTGTTTGTTTGTTTTCAAATTTTCTGGGCCTGCTTTCTAATCAGACTCCCACTTCACCCTCCCACAGGGAAGCGTGAAGCCATGGTAGAGATGCTCCTGCACCACCAGATCTGGTGAGAAACTGGGGGAGGAGAAGTGGGAGGGGGAGGAGAAAAACCAGGGAGAATGGCCTTGACTTCCCCTAGGGCTGCATAGTAAAGAGGTACAGGCAGATCTGGAACCTATAAGGAAGCCCTTTGAGGCAGAGTCAGTAACACACCATGACTACCGAATGGAGCTGGTGCAAGCAGGGCCTCCTGCCCCAACGAAGGTGAGAACCCATCCTACTCCACCTGCACAGTGGGGCTCTGACAGGTGGTGGGAAAGTACCTGGTCCAGAAGTTGAGAGAGAGGGCCAAAAACCTGGAATTATTCAGTGTCTCTCCCTCACAGCCTCATGACTATCGTCAGGAACAGCCTGAAACCTTCTGGATTCAGAGGGCGCCACAGTTACCGGTGCGTGAGGGCGACTAGGTGTCAGGGGAGTGGAGGAGAGAAGGCAGGGCAGAGGCTGTCTCTTCTGGCTTTGGGGAGAGAGGGATCTGTCCTTATCTTGGCATTGCTCCAGGGTGTCAGTAACATCAGGACACTGGACACACCGTTCCGGAAGAACTGCAGCTTCTCAACACCAGTGCCCTTGTCTCTGGGGCAGCCTTTGCCCTATGAACTTGAGAATTACCCTCACCAATTGGGAGAAATATCTTCCCTTGCCTGTCAAGGAGAAGGGCAGGGGCATCCAGGGGGCAGAATATCTCCTGTCTAAAAGTTGAGGGGGGAAGTTGGATATGGAATTTGGAATCTGTTTCTGCTTATACCAGAGAGGTGGGCAGAAGGAAGTTAATTCCCTCTGTACTTGTTGAAGGGGCTTTACATAAAGCATTTTCCTTCATCCTGAGACTGCTAATTCAGTGATTCTGTGAGTCACTATGTGCATACCTCATAACGTTTCCTTGCGGTTGCCCCTACCACAGACTATGACACCATGACTACTTCTTGTTGTTATTTTATATTTGGCCAAAATATTCTGGTTTAGATACAGATATTTACAGGAGGTAGGGAAGAAGGGGACCAAACCAGAGAAGGACAGATATATGTACAAGGCTGAGCTGCAGAGGGCTGTGACTTCCATATAAGGTGGGGTTTTTGTGCACATTTTACATATCATGTGACAACGTCTGTTTTTGGTATATGGAGAAATGGTGGCCACTGCCCATCCAGGTGCCAGCAGCAGGAGATTGTCTGGCTTGGGAAGAAGTAGGGTTTA
>JAJEJO010060236.1:1475-22043 GCA_020662805.1 Glaucomys volans | reverse complement strand
GACTCTCAAAATAATTCTGCTGATGGAAAGAAGCTATATGTATGTGTGTATATATATATACAAACATATACATATATATACAATATATACATATAATATTTTTTGTACTGAGATTGAACCCAGGCACACCACTAAACTACATGCCTAACCCTTTTTATTTTGATTTTGAGACAACTGCAAGTTGCTGTGGCTGGCCTTGATCTTACTGGTCTCTTGCCCCATCCTCATGAGTAGCTAGGATTATAGGCATATACACCACTGCTCTTAACTAAACCAGATTTTGAAAAGAGTATGTACTGCATAATTTTATTTACATAAAATACTAGAAAATACAAGTAATTTACTGTTACAGAAAGCAGATCAGTGGTTGCTGTTTGGATTGGGGAGGAATGGACTAGCGAAGGGCATGAGAAAATTTTGCGGGATGATAGGTAAGTTTATTATCTAGTTGGTGGTCATGGTTTCATGACTGTATACATATGTTAAAACTCATCAAATTATACGATTTGAATATGTGCAGTTGTACATCCCTCAGTAAAGCTGCAACCAAAAAAGCATACTAAAAATGTACATAAGATCACAAAATCTATTTCTATGTATAGATATACATATGCAAATGACAAAAAATGTGGGTGTGGGTGTGTATATTAACACTGGTTACATTGGAGGAACAGGACTGTAGGGGACATGGAAGGCAAGTGTCACTTTTATATTACATACTTCTGTGTTTAAAATTTTTACAAGGTTGTTTTATATGTGTTTCTTTTATAAGTAAATAAAAAGCTAATAAAATTGCTTGTTTTAAAATAATTAAATAAAATTTAACAACAAAAACACTGAGTTACAAAAGAAAATGATGTTATTTTTATTTTATTTTTGCAATTCCAGGGATCAAGACCAGGCCTGTGAGCATGCCAGGCAAGTGCTCTACCACTGAGCCCCATTCCCAGCCCTATGACATCCTTTTAAAGAGGCTCTTAACCCTGCAAAGGTGTGGACTCTGAAAACCAGAAGGAACCTCCTGAAGGAACCATCAGGATAGCTGTTCTGAACACAAGGAAGGGGAACTGGTGTGTACCTAGGAAAACAATCACTGGCTGCCAAGAGCAAACCAGCTCTGCATTGGCTGAGGGACCGAAGGTTCAAGAGCGGGCAAACCAGCGTCAGAGTGAACCAGGGCTTCTGCCTCACTGATGATGCTGAGCTGGCTCCTGCACCTCTCTACCGCAGCCTCTGGTCTATATAGTGAATATCAGTCAGGATGGCCTTTAAGGATGTCCTGCTCTGATATAGTCGCATGCCATCTGTGTCTCTTCATCCTGATCACTCTCCGACAACACTCTTTCCAGATTTTGCCCTTTTGTAAGATCCTTATGGGAGCTGGACCATTCCCAAACTCTCCACAGGAAAGCAACTCTACCTATCATTTGTTCACTCACTCGTTCATTTATTTTTAAATTTGTTCATTGAAGATTGCTTATGCAACCATTTTTTAAAAATATTTTTAGTTGTCGATAGATCTTTATTTTATTTATTTATGTGTGTTGCTGAGGATTGAACCCAGGGCCTCACACATGCTAGGCAAGCACTCTTCCACTGAGCCACAACCCCAGCCCTTATGCATTCATTTAATTGATCATTTATCCATTCATGTGTTCATTCTGTAAACACTCCTGGACCAGCACTGATTGGGGACTGACCTGTGAGGATGGATCCCTGGCTCTGAGCCACCTTCTCCAACTTTTCCATTCCAATTAAGATCTTTAAGTAGAATGTGTAATTGGGTCTTTGGGACATCATCCCTGAAGCACCCCCAAAGTTTCGATACTGGGCACATTTCCCCTCCTCCTCCTAATTTGCCTTGAGAATTAAGCTGTCCCTTGGTACACAGGGAGCTTTGAAAGGTGCCACCTCCATTTGGCCTCCCTGCTCCCCCCCACATGCTGTCCATTAGCCAGGATGGAGCTGGGAGCTACCCAGGCCAGAGAGTTCCTGCTTCTCACAGAAACTATAGCAGACTGTTCAGCCCTGAGCCCACCAGAATGTTCAAGTTCCACTGTATCTGACCCACTTCAGAGAACACCACTGAATTCTAAGCACTTGGATAATTCTGCTAAATTCTAAAAGCTTCACCTAATTTAATCAACTTGCAAAAACTTCACTGAATTCCATGAGAGTCGAGGCATATTCTCTATTTCAGAATCTTGGCTGGAGTAATCCCCTGTGTCCTACCCACCATGATCTTCTGTATAGAGGTCCACTTCACTGACTTGTGACCCCCTAACTCTAGTCAGAGAAGGATTCTGGTCTCAAACCCTCAGAAACATCTTCCAGGGAGCCACGTACAAATTTCTGGAAGAGCCTGGAGGTAAGTGGGAAATGGGGATGCGGAGGCAGAGGAAACAGTCAAATCTCTGAGGTATAATGGGGCCTTGGCTTCTGCTCTCATTCACTGTGATACTTTAGGTTAACCCCTTCCCCTCTCTGGGCCTGGGTCCCCATGCACAACAAGGGGGTGGTCCAACTGATCTGTAAGACTCCTCCTAGCTCGGCCAGGGTGTCATCCAGGCTGGGAGAAACCCATGTTTGGCACCCAGCTACCTGTTCAGTTGACCTCACTCCCTGGAAGTCACTACAAGACAGGAAGAAGTTGGCTATGGCCAGATTGAAGCCTCAATGGGGCCTCCAGAATCTGAGAGAGGAGAAGAAAGGAGCTGACAGCCCTTTCTTCTCTATGGGCTGGCAGGGGAGGACAACAGGCAGAGAGAGTGACAGAGGAGGGCAAAAGCCTAGAGGTAACACACAGGACCATGGAGCCCAAAGGAGAGACAGGGCTCAGGCTGGCCCAGAGAGGAGGAAGGAGGCCCCCTCGGGAGACACCAGTTGAACTGGTTTGAGGTGGCATTTGGCCAGGAGGTAGGAGAAGGCAGAAAGGACATTGTGGACTCTGCAGACCAAACCCCCTGGCCCTGTTTCCTCTTCCTCCCTTCTTCCCCAAGGTCCTTCCTTCCCCCAACAAAGGAGAGAAGGCAGAGCTAACATTCATTCTTGGCATGCGGACAAGATCCTGAGCTGGAATGGTGGCCTTGTCCCTGCTCCGGGGCTCGCCTGTGCTCCTGGCTCCTCTTGGGCAGAGTTTGCTCCCCACTGTCAGGGCTGCTCCTTCTTGAGTGATTCCTCTGACTCTAGTGGATACTCCTTCCTCTCACATGGTAAATCACCAGGTCCAGAACTTACCCCTAAGCACTGAACCTTACCTCTGGGAATTAAGGTGACTTCTATAGGAAAAGAGATCTCTGATCTAGTCCTGGGCCTCAAGCAGAAGGTCTGGCCTCAACCAGACTGTGTCCAGAGTCACCATGTGGCAGGGGGAGTGTGAACTGGGAACTCCCCTGTCTGGTGCTGGTCTCCAGCCACCATCTCCCAGGAATTAAGCCAGCCTGCCTGGTCCTGTGATGCACCCTGGCCACAACTCCAAGGATCTGACCTGTTCTCTTTGTGTGTGTTTGTGTGAAGGAGAGAGAGAGAGACAGAAGGAGAGAGACAGAGAAAGAGAGAACAGACACCAGGGTACCCAAGCAAAACACTCATGTGAATGGCCACACGTGTACACAGATGAGCTTCTGCATGGCATATACACTCACAGGCACACATATGTGGACCTGCATTTCAAGCAGCTGTTTGTGCCTTCACATGCAGGTGGGTGTATATGTGATAGTCTCATGTGTGTGTATGTATATTCCAGTAGGTAGTCAGTGGTTTCAGATACAGACCTGTCCTAGTGACTGTGGGCATAAATTGTAGCATGTGGAACTATGGAGAGAGAAAGCTGTGGCCTAATCCAGTTCCATGGTACAGGGAAGCACCAGGCTGCCTTTGTGCCTTGCCCAGCCCTGCCCAGCCCTGCCCAGTACCTGTCTCTCTGTTGGTGCTCTTTTAGATGGGAGTGCCGCACCAGGAGCCCAGCCTCAGAGTTTCCTTACTGGGTCTCAGAGGGAGCTACCAGTTCACACTCCCCCTGCCAACATGGTGACTCTGGAGACCCAGTCTAGTTGAGGCCACACCTTCTGCCTGAGGCCCAAGACTAGATCAGAGCTCTCTTTTCCTGCAGAAGTTACCCTTAATTCCCAGAGGTAAGGTTTAGTGCATAGGAATAAGTTCTGGATCTGGTGACTGATCATGTGTGAGGAAGGAGTCAATTTATGACCACCCTGCCTGGTCACCCACCTGAAGGGCAGGGGAGTCCCACTGTACCCTTCAGGTTGTCTGTTAGCAAAAGAAAGGAAGAAAACAATATATGGGTGTAATGGCTTCCCATCACTAGGGGTGTGCAAAAAGAAGCAGGGTGAGGCCAAATCTGGGAAAGTGGAGTGGATTTCAGCCAGGACTGGGTTTGGATTCAGTGACCTAGAAGAACACTTGTTCTACTGGTCCCCCTATTATGTCCTCAGTTACTTCTTGATTTGGGCATGAATAAACAAGGGAAGAATGGAAATAGAAAAACGCTGCACTCACATGAGACAAGAGAGGAACCAGTGCTCCTCTCAGGCCCAGGCTTGGACCATGGGTCTTACAGGATCAAAGGCACCATGCCAGCTGCTCTGAGACATTGAGGAGAAGTTTGGAATTATGCTCCTTAGCTAGTGAGAAGATTGTGAGAAGGATCTTGGAGAAGGACAGACATCTAAAATAATAAGCATTTGGGGTTTGATGGAAGGAACTGTCCCTCTAAGCATGGTCTCATAATTCTGAGAGGGAGGGATTTGAGACCCATCTAACCAGAGTTACCTCTCCTGTGTAACCTCAGTGTCTGGACTGGCACCTTGGTAGAGCCAACAAATTGACCTCTCATGGCACCTTCCATGCTAATTGGTCAAGAAGTTCATTAAATATACTAGCTAGAAAGTCCACAACAAAGGCAGATTCTGAAGGTCCAACCCATACAAAGTAGCTCACAAAGCAGGCCATGTGGGGACAGGTGGATGTGTCCACTGAAAGACTTAGAGGCCAGTAGCCCCACTGAAGCACGTCACAGTGTATAATTTGTACACGTAAACCTCAGCTGCCTGAAGACCAGGCTCCCTGCTGCAACTGAGGGATAAAGAAGGACATTCCAGACCATGGGAACATTGTGAGCAATGGCTCCGAGGCTGCCTGAAATCCAAGAGAACCCTCAGAGACCATCTAACCAAGGAGTCACCCAAGTGTGGTACCTGGTCTAGCAGTATTACCCATACCTGAACCTCTTGGAATAGGGCCATCAACCCTAAAAACAAACTTTCCAAGTGATTCCTGTCACTGTTCGATGATTCTGGGAACTCATGGTAGAAAGGGACCCAGAGTCACAGAGCACTTCCACTGCCCACCCAGCTCTGACCTCACTGGCACTCTCTGGACCATGGGAGACCTGGCCTTGATCTCCAAGCACCACTCAGCCCTCCTGCCCACTGGTTACAGGTCAGCACCACCCACTGTGAGCCCTCATTCCCCTCCCAAGATTTCTGCCCACTTGCTCTGTGGGTCAGCACACAGGCCCAGAGGAGAAGGCATGCTGCTCTCAGCCACCCTCAGACTTCAAACCTCCCTGGACATGACACAGTGAAACCTGGCTCTGATCACACCATCCTGCTGGGTCTGGTGCCCTGAAGAATAGTGGGCTTTATCTGGGGACATGGGAGGCTACAGGCAGGTTTACATTCAGTGCAGTCATTGATGGATACCACCCTTCCTCTGCACACTTGGTGAAAAGATTTCTTCACTCTCGTGTGTATTGTTAGGTGAGCTGAAGTGAAACAGGCAGTGTCCTTCCCTGCTGGTGATGATGGCAATAAATTAATATGAACTTCCTAGGAAGGAAGTTGGAAACATGAAACAAGAGCCTTAATATCTTCCAGAACCTTTGACCTCACACTTCTAGGAAGAAAATAGAAATGCAGACAAAGACTTAAAAATAAGGATACTAATCACAGCATTATTTATAGTAAAAATAATAATAATAATAATCTTCATGTCCAACCACAGAAGAGTGTTTGAATACATCCTGGTGGAGTCCAGTGATGAAATGTGATACAGCCACCAGGAAACCTATTTTGTAGAGAATTTGGTGGCAAAAATGCTCACAATATAATAGATTTAAAAAACAAATCACATGACATTGTACTCACTATCTTCCTTATTTTATTTTTTAAAGTATCTTTTTTAAGGATATGGAAAGATGATGTAGCAAATTCTGAAAACCTATGATAAAACATCAACAGTTGTATCCTCTGGGCAATGGGATTACACATCAGTACTGTTCTTTTTTTATTCCTAATATTGTCCATATTTCTAAACTGAATATGACATTGAAATTAATACTATTTGTTACTAGACATATTGGTATGTGCCTCCACCCCATGGCTAGTCAGGAGGCTGAAACAGGAGGATCCCAGTTCCAACCCAGCCTGGGTTACTTGCTGAGACCCTGCCTTGCCATAAAAAATGAAAAAAGTCTGGGGATGTACTCTAGTTGTTGAGTGTCCCTAGATTAGATCTTAGTGCCACTAAACAAACAAACAAAGTTATTCCTTTAAGAAATGGGAGACCTCCTTGCTCCAGGAAAGAAGAGAGAGGAGAAGGTCCCCATCCTTGGAGTGGGAACTGGGGAAGCCATGCAAGTCACCAAATACTTGAAGCAAACAGGGTGGAGCTGAGATATATTTGGAGAATGTTGACATATATATTATGTATGCGCAATGATATTTGGGAGACAGAGATCTAATATGTGGCATTAGACATCTTATATATGTAATCTCTAGGATTACAGAAGTGGGTGAGGGACAGGGAGGACTGTGGGCTGATGCCAGTTTCAGGTTTGACTGTGGACACTGAGATGCCACCACTGCATCCTGAGGTGGGGAAGGTAAGCCAAGCAGGAGAGACAGGAGGAGACAGAATGAGTCTGTTGAGCTCAAGTGTCCACGGGGCAGCCAAGAGCCCTATTCGATGAGCAGATGGAATAAGTGTGAACACTCTTCCAATTGTTTACCTTGACCTGTGCTCCTGATGAAATTCCAGAGCACAAACCATAAAATAATGTCACAATAGATGCCTTCTGCTGTTTATTAAAGTCTGTTTTCACTATCTGAACTGTCAGTTTTGTTAATCCTTATTGCAAAAGGACAGGAAGGAGAGTGGCCAGGAAGAAAGAAACCTGTATACACCCATGCACCTGCCTGGCTAGAAAAGCTCCCTCCCACGGTGCTCTTGGTCTCCACAAGATGAAGCAATGAACTCTCTTTCAGTTTGGATAATCTCAGTTCCTCCAATTCTGAAAGGAGACAGCCTACTTCAGTCCAGGTGCCCAGGCCAAGTAAAGGGTAGTCCCAGTCCCCGAGACTGTGACATCCCAGGGGCAGAACTGCAATGAGACCATCATCAGATTCATGTCAAACATCTCTCCTATGCACGTGTCAACCCATTAGGGCCACTCAAGGGACAGTGAAAGGGACCTGGAGTCTCTGAAGCTCAGGCCCCTTAGTTACCTAACCTGAAACTTTGTGCGATTGCAGAGTTTGAACTTTAAATTGGGCAGGGACTACCAGGTCCCTGAGAGCAAGAGGCAAGAAGGCTGTCTGTGTGGCAGGGGACCAGGACGCTGGTCCTTGGGGCCCCTGGGCCTGGGTCAACCTAGCACAGTGCACCTGCCGAGAATGAACTCAGCACTTCCTCCATGACTCCTCCAGGTCTTAGGGCAGCTTTCCTGGCTCCAGCTCTCTGCACACAATTCTGCCATGGCCAGAAGGTAGGTAGGACCGAAACAGCAGTCATCTGGTGTGTTAGTCTCACAAAAGCTTCTCAAAAAATTTCAAAACAAGAATATTTTCTTGGGGAAGGGGACACAGGAATAAAAATAACAACATCCACCACTCACTGCATATTGACCCAAGCCAGGCTCAGCAGTAAGAGCTCTACTTCATCTCACTGGATCCTCATGGCCCACCCCTCCAAGGAAATATCACTACCTCCTTTTACAGGTAAGGAACGGGGTTGAGAAAACTGCTAGCAAGTGACAGGGTTAGGACCTCCAATCAGTGTGACTCCAATGTCTACCCCCAATCCTCTGCCACACAAGAGAAAGTGGTGATCTAGGAACCCCAGTTCTGGGCATTACAGAACTTGGACCTGTGCTGGGCATGGTGTTGTGCACCTGTAATCTGAACAACTCTGTAGGCTGAGGCAGGAGGATCCCAATTTCAAGGCACAGCAACTAAGTGAGGCCCTAAGCAACTTAGTCAGATCCTCTCAAAATAAAATTTTGAAAACAGTAAAAAGGCCTGTGAATGTGGCTCAGTGGTAAAGTGCCTCAGGATTCAAACCCCAGTACCAATTAAAAAAAAAAATCTGGACTTGAAGTTTCCTGCCTGTGAAGTCCTTTCCTTCCTTTTAAAATAATCTATGAAGGCTAAAATAAGTACTAAGTGGCTAAAGTTAGATTCAGCAGTCAATGAGATTGAAGTGATATTTACCTTACAAAGGAATTCTAGTCTCTCTGACCTCAGGGTTGGAGGATTCTAGTAAGATTCTGAGAAAATATTTCCAAGGTTACAGAGTACTAGAGGTCATGTAATTGACCAGCTCATTTCTCAGAAAGGGGAGCTGGATCAAGTCAAGACTGCAGAAGAGGAACAAAGACCAAGAAGCAAACTGGGCCCCACCCTCCCTCCCACTCCAGGGCTCATTCCATGCTCACCCACCATTCAAGAGGTGTAAAATTGTGACATGAAACCAGACTTACTTTCAGAGCCACTCAGTATCCTGTCACTCTGAGAGTCTGACCTTCTGGAAGATGACAAGAGTGTGTGGCATTGGCAGGGAGATGCTAGAACAGCATTTAGAATGTGCTGTAAAACAACATGGCACCCAAAGACAGAGGGGTTATTCAGGTAAAACTGATGGTCCTTCCTTCATGTGTTAGGAATACTTGGGGCCAGTGTGTTGTGGGCAGGTATGAAATGTGTCACTTTTGTGTCAGAGCATTTCACTGCTGGTGGAAGATGTTCCATGTGTCATTCCCCGGCCATAATAACTGGTGAGGCCCAAGATGGTGGAGCCTCCATCTTCAAGGGTTTCTGAGGAGAGGCCCCTGAAGCCCATACTAGACATACCGCATGAAAAGGCAAGAAACCTTTGTCATGTTAAGTCACAAAAATTATGAATCTGTGTATTACTGTAATATAACCCAGCCCATTCTAACTGGTTCTCCCCAAAGTCTCAACCTTTGCCCATGCTGAAGTCAAAGCTGTTGGTCACCTGGCAGCATTGTATTTTCTATATACAGACTCCTTTCTTTGGGCTGCTTTTACTTGCCAAGAATGTGCCATGATCTGACCCTTAAGTTGCAAGGAAAGCCACCATGCTCCAGAAAGAGTAACTCTAGAAAGTAACTCTCCAGAAAGAGCAACCGTTCCCACAGGTAGGAGCCTGGATCACAAGGCTCATCTCCCAGGAATCATAATGGTGGCATCAATCTGTTGAAGAGTGTGATGGACAGAGAACAGGGTAAAAGGTATTGGGCCCAAGGTGAGACATTGGGATCAGGAGTTTGGCACAAGAGCAGCATGGGATCTCAATAAATGGTCACTTCCATTAGAATGGCAATCACTGACACATGGGGGTGCAGAGCACTTGGAGGGTGACAATGATGAACCAGACACAGCCCTTTCTATTCAATTGCTCAGTATTTAACAGTCTAGTCAGACAGAGAGAAATTAGTCAAAATTCAATCTATGCTAAAGCAGGGCAACCATCCTGCTGATGGGACAAGAATCCTCAGTCCTTCAGAGTCATCAGAGCAAGCTGCACACAGAAAGTGCAGTGTGAACTCAGCCCAGAAAAATAAGTGGACAACAGAGGCCAGGCCAGCAGGCTCTGGCCCAGCAATGGCAGTAGTCTGGCCAGGCTGAAGCAGTTGTACATGAGGGCTGCTGTGGAAGTGAGGCAGGAGGGCAGGCTAAAGCCTGCTGCCAGAAGCCTCAAATGCCTGCACCTCTCCCTCTGGGTCTTTGGGGGGACCAGGGTGAGGAGAGAGAGGCAGACTCAGGGGAGTTCCCACCTTCCCCTGCCTGAAAACACATGTCAGATTTTGAAATGAACACAGATCTTGTTGTAAGCACACATGGAGCAGAGACTGAGTCCCCCACCCCAGGGCTTTTTCCCAGATTTCAGGTTTGACAATTGTCTTTACACCCCACACTCATGGACAATCTTGGAGGTCCAAAGCCAGGTAGAGAAGAGATGTGTCCAAGGTCACTGGGACCAGAGAATGAATAAATAAGTGTAAACTCCAGGAGGACAGTTGATTCGACTGTTTCTGCTGTACTTGCCCAGTAACTATTAGTCAAGTCAGAAATGAATGACCCAGCACACTGGGGCATTTCTTTATCTTTGTGCTAGCCTCAGTCCAAGGAACTGTGCCTTTAAATGTTCACATGGATAATTTAAGGGGAGTTACTGACCCAGATTGAGCAACTGCCTTGTAGGTTGTAGGTTGCAGAAACTGTCCATAACAATTCAGGTTAGAGAAAGGAAAACCTGCAATCAGCTCTCCCTGGGGAAAGGATGTCATGAGAGATGCTGGAGCCCTTGTCTGGGAAGTGACAAGTACAAACCAAGCAGGTGCCTATGGCTGAAGTTTAAGTCTTCCATCTGGAACCCCAGTAACATGTGACTGCATCACCCTGGGTAGCTTACAAGCATGTTCATGTGTGTCTCCTCTGTGCTGCAGAGGATCTCCAATTTTGAAGGGGGAAACAATTCAGAGACAGTGAGTCTTGGTCAACATCATACAGCTACTATGTGCTGAAGCAAGGAGACAATCCTTAGGGATTTTTTAAAAATATGTTTTAGTTTTAGATGGTGCTGAGGATCAAACCAGTGCCTCACGTGTGAGGCAAGCGCTCTACCATGAAGCGACAGCCTCAGACCTCCTGGGGGATTTTTTTAATCATGCATTCAAACCTGTTGAGTCCCTGGTCTTGGCAGCACCGGGTATGTGCAGTGAAAGAAGAAAGAGCACTTCGTCCTGCTCTCAAGGTGTGCTAGTAAAGACAGGAAAACCACATACAACCCAGAAACATAAAGGGATTTCCCAGGGCTATGAGATCACAAGAGGGGAGGAGTTAGCCCTGCAAGGGACAGAGGAGAGAAGAAAGGGGAGATCCAGAGTTAGACTCTGAAGGATGAGCAGGAAGATCCCACTGACAAGGTAGGAGGACATGCCTCAATCTTGAGCAAAGATGTGGAGCTCATGGGAAAAGACATGGTTCATTGGGGGAAGGGGCCTGTGCATATAGTGAATGTGATTAAGCAGGAGAAATGAGAAAACATTCCAATCCAGAATGAAAGATAGGCTCTATCTCTGTCCCAGGAAATGGAATTTACAGACAAACCAACAGTGAGGGGGGCATTATATCTATTGAACAATCAGAGTTCAGGCTCATCTCCTATTTTTCCTTCACACCAGGGACCACCTGACTCATAAGACAGCTTTTCTATCCTAACAACAATATTATGCTTTGGGGACATGTGGACTTCCTCCTGTGAATATTGACATTGTCCTTTCCCAAGGAGGAATTGAGACCAAGCATGGCACAAGCAGTGGGGCCTGCCTAGCAGCAAACAGTCTCTTCCTGCAACTCCCTTTTCCAAAACTATTCAACAAATGGCCATGCCAAGGCCAGATTAGCTCCTGGTATCCCTGCCAATCTCACTTACCCTATAAAGCAATATGGAGGCTGTTGGGCAAGGGTTCTATTGGGGTATATATGATTATTTGTGTCCTTTTTTAAAAAAAAATCAGTGAATGTTTTATGATTCCTTTCTGCTCATGATCTGCTCATGAAGTCTGACCAGAAACCAGACTTACAAATCCTGTGAAGGCAAAGTGTTCCATTCTCAGGGACCAGAGGGACACTTGGCAAGATCATCCATCACACACCTGCTTCCCCAGGGCTCATCTCACCTCAGGCAAGGCAGCAAGGCAGCAAAGGGGATGGAATAGAATCTTTTTATTCTCTTATTTTTCTTACTGATATAGCCCCAGCACCTGAAATAATACCTAGCACAGACTGAATGAATGAGCAAATGAAGAAATCTGAAATGTTGAGGACATAATTCAGTCACATTAAGTCATAACAAAGAAAAGATGCTTCCTTTGAATGGTTAGAATACTTTGGACTAAAAACCAGAAAACATATTAAACATTTCCCTCTGAGAGCTTCTGGGGAAGAACAACCAGGAGTTAAGGGGGCTGAGATGAACCACATCACCACCTAGATAAGGTGGGAAGAAGAGTAGAGCTGGGAAAGCCAGCTGCAGGCCTCAAGTTCATCACACTCCTTGTACAAATGGTGAAGCTCGGTGACAGCGAGGGAGGCTGACCCACTGCAAGTCACACATCCAACTCCCTTGGCCCCCACAACACCAAGAGTTTTTCTTTTTTAAAGCCCTGTGGTCTAGATGAAAAAGGAAAGAGGATGAGATGGAGGAGACGAACCAGACAGCTGTGATGGGCTATGTGCTGCTGGGGCTCCATGAGCACCATGACCTGGAGATGGTCCTGTTTGTGCTTTGCCTGGGCATCTATTGCATGACTCTGCTGGGGAATTCCCTCCTCATGATGCTGATCATGCTGGACCCCCACCTACACCACCCCATGTACTTCTTCCTTAGCAACCTCTCCCTCATAGACATCTGTGGCACCTCCTCCTTCATACCTCTCATGCTCAGAAACTTACTGCAAACCAGAAGTACCATCTCCTTCCTGGCCTGTGCCCTGCAGATGTACTTGACCCTGGCTCTAGGCGCTACAGAGTGCCTGCTTCTGGCTGCAATGGCCTATGACCGTTATGTGGCTATCTGCCAACCCCTCAGGTATACAGAGCTCATGACTGGGCGAATGTGTATGCAGATGGCAGTGCTGAGCTGGGGGACAGGCTTTGCCAACTCACTGCTACAGTCCATCCTGGTCTGGCGCCTCCCATTCTGTGGCCATAATGTCATCAACCACTTCTTCTGTGAGATCTTAGCAGTACTGAAACTTGCCTGTGGGGACATCTCCCTTAATGCCCTGGCATTGATGGTGGCTACAGCTATCCTGACATTGATCCCACTTTTGTTCATCTGCCTCTCCTACATTTTCATCCTGGTTGCCATCTTTCAGGTTCCCTCTGCTGCAGGCCGGCACAAAGCCTTCTCCACCTGCTCTGCACACCTCACAGTGGTGGTGGTTTTCTATGGGACCATCTCCTTCATGTACCTCAAACCTAAGGCAAAAGACCCCAATGTGGATAAGATAATCACATTGTTCTATGGGGTCGTGACACCCTCACTGAATCCCATCATCTACAGTCTAAGAAATACAGAGGTGAAAGCTGCTGTCACAGCTCTGCTTGGGCTAGGTCTGCTCACCAGGAAATTGTCCCACATTTACTGCTGCCCTCCATCTCTGTCAGTCAACATGGGCTAGCCTACCTTGGGGTAATGGCCTCATATTTCAGTGGCTTAAAACCAATGGATAAATTTCTTACTTATGCCCAAGGTCCATAAGTGCTTGTCTGGGGTTCTTCCCTGCATCCTTGTTTCCACCCCTCTCCCCCACCCTGGGACCCATGATGACAAAGCACTTACCATCTGGAACATGGCTGGGTACCACAACGAAAGGAGAAGGGAAGGTAACATAGCCTAAACTGACCCTGAAGCTCCCACTCAAAAGTGACACATGCTACTTCCACTCACAAACTCCTTTAAAAACACCAGGTTGATGGCCATATCTAACATCCAGGGGCAGGAGAAGCATATCTAGAATGCGTGTGAAAGGACAAGGGGACTGAGAGGATTGTGAATACCCAATGACCACATGCCATTCTGCAGAGTCCACACAGGTTCTAGTAGAGATTTGACTTCCTTTGCCCTCATGGGTTTTTTTCACAAACTACTGCCTGGTGAATCATCTCAAGAGAGTTCAGCTTCACTCACTTATGGGACTGGGCCATCCAAACTACACTGGAAATGTGCTTCCCAGGATTTCCTTCCCTTATGGGTCTGCTTAAGTTTGCCCATAGGAGAAATGCCCATAGGGTGGGAGGCAAAAGGGGACAGCACCAGGTCCTGGGGGGCATCATGTCGCCAATGCCCTGGCTCTCCGAGTTAGTGCAGCCTGTCCAGTGGTGGTCTCCTCTTTCAGCTGTCCTCAGCCTGGCCCAGATGAAGCTCTATGGCAAAAGGTACCAGCATCTCCAGGAGGTCCCACTGTCATTGAATTTGAAGGCACTGTGAGCCAGACACAGGTTGTCCTGGCCTCTCCACTACCCTTCCTCCACCATTTTCACATTCAACTTTCTTCCTGACTGCCAACTGGGAGGCCTGGAGCAGCTTCAGGCCCAACACAAAACACAGATACCAGCTTTCATAGGATTCTCCAGCTGCTCCCATGACTCCATCCATCTAGGCCCTAAAAGAAATTCCTTGTCCCCCTCATAGTGGTTCTGCCATTGAAGTCGAACTCCAATTGATCCATCACTCTTGTGATCAAGGACCTTTCATGGCTCCCCATCACCACAGCATTAAGTCCAAATTCTTCTGCTGAGTCTTCCAGTTCTCCAGAATCTGGCCCCATCTGCTTCTTTGGCCTGACTTTCCACTGCCCGCTTCACACAGGCTGGCCCCTCACTACAACCTCTGTACTTCCCCCACCTCCAGGTCTTTGCTCATGCTGTTCTCAGTCACAATGGGGCGACTGTTCAAAGCCAACTCAGACACCATCTCTTTCATGCATTCTTCTCTGGTGCCCTTTGAGATTGTCTTCTTTATATCCTATGGCACCTTTCAGTTGATACCTGTCTCACCCTGACTGTGACAGTCCCTCATCATGAGAGCTCCTTGGAGGCAGCATGCCACCAAGTCTGACCTATTGCTATAACTCTGTGAGGGCTTTCCCTAGAGCAGATTTGCTGAACTTACTTGTTACTCATAAGCTTTGGGGACTGAGCCCTGTGGTGCTGAGTATCTCCAAGCAGTGGCTGGCAGGTGGACAGGGACCCTAGGGTCGCTGTGTACAGATATGTGAAGGGAGCAGCAACACTGCTGCCCATGGTCTTGTCCTCAAGGCAGGTAGGACTGATCCAGATCTTCCAATGAGACAAGTCAGGAGACAGCCAAGGGCTGCCTGCCTGCTCAGCTGTCAGGCCCATCTCTGTCTTATTGTGGTACTCTTCCCACAAGGGATCCAACAGGCACCTCAGACCCAACACATCCAAATCTGAAATCATCCCCAACTCCAAGTGGTGGCACCATCTTCAGGAATGGCAGCATCCTAAAATAGCACAGAAGACATCACTTATTCTCTGCTTAAAAGACCAGATACAAGTACTGCAGTCCACTAAATTACCCAATACTCTTTTAGGATTGGGATTTTTTTCCAAACATTATTTTACCTTTCAGGCCTAACCAAGCCTTTGCTCCATATACCATATTTTCAAGTACATAAAAAGAAATCACTGAAGGTTTCTGGAAAAGGGATTTGTAATAGATCCTTCCATCTCTGATATGGTGGGATACAGAGCACCAGGGGGGAAAAGGCAAAGGTGAATCAGCAAATATGGAAGACACACCCAGAGGAATCACTGACAGCTAACATTTTCCTAAGAATTTCTCTACACTGAACAAAAACTATGGGAAAATCTAGATATTGTATCTGGAGTGTGGAGATTTCAGGAAATCGTCTGACTGATAGTCCATGACTGATCATTCTCAATGTTAGGTAGGAGATAAGGCATAGAAAGGGATAGATATAAAATACAGAAGTTTAGGTAATGCCCCCAGGATTTTAACCCACCTAACACTTTTCTGAATCACTTTCCTTTGAAGGAAAACTCAGCCATCTTGCATTTAAAAGAGAAAGCTAAGATGGCCACAAGGGGGAATTAAACCCCCTAAAGAGAAAGTCCTAGATCTTGAGCATGTGCAATAGCCCAAGGGACTGACCTAAAATTCACTTGTTGATAGTTTATATATTATTAGCATTGGTTTGCTCCCCCTCTGTGCATTTTCCGAGGAAAAAGAAATTTACACATGGCCAGTAGAGAAAAAATTATACTAAATTCAGCTGTCAATCAAGGTGCCGTGGCAGAAGGGAAAAAATAATCACAGCCTAATAAAAGCAAACTCCACTGTTTAGTTGGAATCTTGAGCTACTTCCCAGCTCAGTCCACTCTGTTATCCCAGAGTGTATACTTTTGCTTCCAATAAACCTTTGCTTTGCTTGTCAACCTGTGGGTCATGATCAATTCTTCATTGAATATCAAGAACCTAGACCAGGAACCTTCTGGGGACCCCTGTCCCCATGCCAATAACATCTGGAGTATAGAGATTCAGGGAACTCTTCTCATTAACAGTCTATGGCTGATCATTCTCCAAGCATTCTAAAAAGTAAAAGTGATTGTTAAAGGTAGTAGAAAATCCACAGGGGTAGAGTTCATTAAAATTGCCATTCAAGGAAATTGTTCCACTGAATTGTGTGGGTTACTTTTTAGACTGGTATTCATCTTGTCAACAACAATAAAAAGAAGTGATAGAAATGACACAGAAAATTTGGGGAATTTAAGAAAAGAAATTTCCACTCCAAGATGGATTATGTTAATATAATTCTAATCCAAATTGTTCACCTTCTATGGAATTGTTTTTTCTTTCTCCCTGTGGAATTTTACATTTTTATAATGCAACTACATAGGTCATCTAAGAGCCCAAAATAAGGTATCCTGACATCAGAGAATGTCAAATTGAAAATGCAATCTATTTAAACCATGCAAACCTTGGAATATTTGTGTTCAGGGTAAAATGGAACTTATTGTCACTCTCTCATTTTTTGTTTCCTTATTCCATTTTCTCTTGGAAACACTTGGGATTTTGCTAAGGGCCACTGAGAATTATTCTTGATGCTTTGAGGAACAGAAGAGGTAATGAGAAGGTGGGCTTGCAGTCAGGATGTCAGCAATCAGCAAAGAAGCCTGCACAGCCCAGGACGTGGGCTCTAACTGACCCTTTTCAGATCTAATTACAAGGACTCGAGTAGCATTGTGAAGTAGCAACTGCAATGTTGGGTATCTCTATCCTGATGGATTTTTATATTTGGTTTGGTTATACTTTTGATCTCCTGATTGACTCTTATCTTTTATCTTTCAAGAATTTGGGGAGAACCGAGGATGTCTGCCAGTGATAGAGTACTTGCTTAGCATGCATGAGACTCTATATTCAATCCCCAGCACCACAAAAAAAAAAAAAAAAAAAAAAAAGGAAAACAGAACCTATCACAAGAATCTGGGTAGAACAAGAATATTGAGGTCATGTGCTTCTCTCAGTACTCCAGGACTTCAGAAGAACTGAAGTCAGACTAGAGAGTTTTCCACACCTACCTGCTCATTGTCCTGCTTAGAGAGAAACAATGTAGTTCAGTGATTATATATGAGGGACCTGGAGTCAGGCTAAGAATCTAAACTCTACCATTAACCTTTTTTCTTAGACAAAGTATGCACATTTCCTTTATCTATTAAAAAGAAAAGGATAGCAAAATTTAAAGTGCCTACCCATTATAGTGCTTGTGATGATTAATCTTGATTGTCAACTTAACTGGAGGGAGACGTGCCAAGGAAATTAGTAAAGCACACTTCAAAACAGAAAGAAATAGGAAGCTAACCAATACATGCAATTTCAATTCTGCTTGAGCAGGTGCATCTATTGTGACTTCAATCACACATGAACATCAGATCCATCTTCTTCAGTCTTTCAATGTGAATTCAAACAACCATTTTTCAGGAAGCTATTGGATCTCCAGCTTTAACTGAGCCTGCATCATAGGTTACTCTTCTTCTGAGGCTTTCAGCTTCTTAGAGTGAGAAGCTATTAGTTTTTCTGTCTCTGTCTGTGGGACTAGCCAGTCTTGCTCATGTAAGCCAAGCTAATAAATATGGGTGTGGGTGTTCATATGTAAGCATATATATAAAATACATATATATACTTACATATATATGTATATATACACATATGTATATAATGTATATATATCCTATTATGTTAGAATAATATATATCCTATTATGAGGATTAAATTAGCAGTATCTGACCCAACACATATTCAGTAAATGTCATTTTTCTGTAATTATTATTCAAACTGTTCATCTACATACAAAATCAAATGCTAGGCTTATGGCCTATTTTTGGTTTTTTGTTAAAACAATTTTGTAACTGTAAATTCCTAAGTTATAAATCCACTCTCTGCTCCTGTGCTCTGGATAGGAACCCACATACCAATCTCAAGAGTCCAGTGTCCTGGATTTAAAAACAGGGCACCTGACTGTCATCTACTGTCCTAGTACTGTTAACCGCAACATGACCAATGGTTCCCCAAATGGACATTGCTGCAGAATGAAACAACTCTACGCTACATAAAGAATGGGAAAGGAAAAAAACAAGGGAAACTGCCCTGGAAACTGGATGACCAGGAGCTCTAATTTTGGCCCATGTAACACAAGAACAGGAGTCAGAGCAGGACTCCAGCCAACACCTAAAGCCAGAAGCTCTTCCTTACTCTCTTGCTTCTTGCCTGATTTGAGAAAGTGGGACCTCTCTTTGTGCTGCCAGGCACTTAGGCTCCTCCAGGGCTCCCACTAGGGAGAAGGTCTTTTCTTTTCAAGTTGATATGCCATTGTATCCAGAAAAGGAAGGGTCAGCCAGCCTAGAACACTCTGGAGCCAATACCCAGGATGCTTGGGCCAAGTCCAGGGGACTGAATATGCTCTCCCCACCACGCTCCAGGCTCCTGACACACTGAAGCACTCATACTACTTGTGAATCACATTCCACCTGCATGGAGCCAAGAGTGGGCTGGTGGGACACCTGTTGCTACAGGATTTGGTGAGCAACAGTGGAGGGCATCTGGCAATAAGAAGGGGAGACAGTGTCTAGTATAAAAATAGAGTGAGGCACTATCAGAGTAGGCCTGGAAAGGGGCCCCGCCAAGCAAAACTGGGCTATGTTCTTCTCATGCAGTTTAAAGGGTCAAGGTCTGTCTGTGAAGCTTGGAGTAGCCCACACTTCCTCATGTGGGGACCAGCATGGGGGGTGAGGAGGTATGACTCTCAGTTTCAGCACATTGGTCCTCTACTTTCTCCCAGATGACAAGTAGGTTTTTGTAATGTGGACATATGTCTGATCTAGTAATGCTGGACACCAGGGAGGCATCAGTGGTTTTTGTGGTATCCTTGTTGCCAAGACATGTGGACAGTCTGAATCCCTCTGAGATTTCTGCAGTACTCATGGGCAGGCACTCGATGTCACAAGATGCCAAGAACAGATGAATCACAAGATCCCTGAATGCAGAATCTTGGTGGGGCAGAAAGCCTACTTGGGAGAAAAATCACATTAGTAGATTGACTTCTCTACCTTTCCTGAGAATATCTGAAATTTTTGTTTGTGATATGAACTTTTATGGTCAAGGAGGAATGGGAAAACTCAGGAAAGGAATTGTAGAGATTCCCTTATTGAGAATGGAGGGGCTTCAAATTACAAATCTTGCTGGGTATGGTGGTACACACCTGTAGTCCACTACTACTCAAAAGGCTGAGGTGGGAGGATTACTTGTGCTCAGGAGTTCCAGACCATCCTGGGTAATGGAGTGAGACCCCATCTTGAAACAACAACAAAATTCTACAAATCTACACCAAAATGTACTCCTTTGAGCTAGGATTTTAGATCACATTGCCATGTCCTATGATACCTCAGGACCAACTATCTGAGAGCCATGCTTTCCTACCCATTGTCCAATAGGGAGATCTCCTCTGCCTTCCAAAAGTTCCTATAAGAAGTCAAGGAGTCCATGGTGACAAAATGGAGGGACACATTGTCATACCCTACAAATGAACATGCTAAAGATATAGAAATCCCACAGGATGATGGAGAATATGAGCACAAAGGAGCTAGTGCTCACACCAAGAAAGAATGTGATGGTGAAGACTCTATGCAGAGATGTGGGTGAAAGTAGATTTCCTATCCCCACCCAGAGGAGATCACAGTGAAGGTGCAGACAATCTTCTGTAGTGTGGGACAGTCTCCTGGCCAGTGCCATGAGTAAAGGTGCCCTCAGCCTTCCAGGTGGACAGAGTATGGGGCAACCAGCATCCCACACTCTAAGTATAGGGAAACTAGTCCTGCTAGTTTTTTTGTAGATAATAACTCTTTAGACAGTCAGCTTGCCTCCACCCCCAACCCCATCCAAAAAAGAGTCAATTCATAGCTTGTTTGCTATTAAGTTATGACAGGTTCTCTTCCCTACCTTCTCACTCACTCAAACAGCCTTACTGGTCTCAGGAACCAGGTGCATCATTAAAGCCAGGATCCTCCACCATGACTCTCCAAGGACAAACTTCAGGAAGGATTAAACTGTAGAGGACTCACCAAAATGATCAACTTCCAGGACACTTAACTTGTTATTTGCTACACAAACATGATTTGCTTTTCCCACTTCATATATATATAT
>JAJEJO010060235.1:1471-24650 GCA_020662805.1 Glaucomys volans | reverse complement strand
GACTCTCAAAATAATTCTGCTGATGGAAAGAAGCTATATGTATGTGTATATATATATACAAATATACACATATATATACAATATATACATATAATATTTTTTGTACTGAGATTGAACCCAGGCACACCACTAAACTACATGCCTAACCCTTTTTATTTTGATTTTGAGACAACTGCAAGTTGCTGTGGCTGGCCTTGATCTTACTGGTCTCTTGCCCCATCCTCATGAGTAGCTAGGATTATAGGCATATACACCACTGCTCTTAACTAAACCAGATTTTGAAAAGAGTATGTACTGCATAATTTTATTTACATAAAATACTAGAAAATACAAGTAATTTACTGTTACAGAAAGCAGATCAGTGGTTGCTGTTTGGATTGGGGAGGAATGGACTAGCAAAGGGCATGAGAAAATTTTGCGGGATGATAGGTAAGTTTATTATCTAGTTGGTGGTCATGGTTTCATGACTGTATACATATGTTAAAACTCATCAAATTATACGATTTGAATATGTGCAGTTGTACATCCCTCAGTAAAGCTGCAACCAAAAAAGCATACTAAAAATGTACATAAGATCACAAAATCTATTTCTATGTATAGATATACATATGCAAATGACAAAAAATGTGGGTGTGGGTGTGTATATTAACACTGGTTACATTGGAGGAACAGGACTGTAGGGGACATGGAAGGCAAGTGTCACTTTTATATTACATACTTCTGTGTTTAAAATTTTTACAAGGTTGTTTTATATGTGTTTCTTTTATAAGTAAATAAAAAGCTAATAAAATTGCTTGTTTTAAAATAATTAAATAAAATTTAACAACAAAAACACTGAGTTACAAAAGAAAATGATGTTATTTTTATTTTATTTTTGCAATTCCAGGGATCAAGACCAGGCCTGTGAGCATGCCAGGCAAGTGCTCTACCACTGAGCCCCATTCCCAGCCCTATGACATCCTTTTAAAGAGGCTCTTAACCCTGCAAAGGTGTGGACTCTGAAAACCAGAAGGAACCTCCTGAAGGAACCATCAGGATAGCTGTTCTGAACACAAGGAAGGGGAACTGGTGTGTACCTAGGAAAACAATCACTGGCTGCCAAGAGCAAACCAGCTCTGCATTGGCTGAGGGACCGAAGGTTCAAGAGCGGGCAAACCAGCGTCAGAGTGAACCAGGGCTTCTGCCTCACTGATGATGCTGAGCTGGCTCCTGCACCTCTCTACCGCAGCCTCTGGTCTATATAGTGAATATCAGTCAGGATGGCCTTTAAGGATGTCCTGCTCTGATATAGTCACATGCCATCTGTGTCTCTTCATCCTGATCACTCTCCGACAACACTCTTTCCAGATTTTGCCCTTTTGTAAGATCCTTATGGGAGCTGGACCATTCCCAAACTCTCCACAGGAAAGCAACTCTACCTATCATTTGTTCACTCACTCGTTCATTTATTTTTAAATTTGTTCATTGAAGATTGCTTATGCATCCATTTTTTAAAAATATTTTTAGTTGTCGATAGATCTTTATTTTATTTATTTATGTGTGTTGCTGAGGATTGAACCCAGGGCCTCACACATGCTAGGCAAGCACTCTTCCACTGAGCCACAACCCCAGCCCTTATGCATTCATTTAATTGATCATTTATCCATTCATGTGTTCATTCTGTAAACACTCCTGGACCAGCACTGATTGGGGACTGACCTGTGAGGATGGATCCCTGGCCCTGAGCCACCTTCTCCAACTTTTCCATT
Source organism: Glaucomys volans (assembly GCA_020662805.1). Lineage (NCBI taxonomy): Eukaryota > Metazoa > Chordata > Mammalia > Rodentia > Sciuridae > Glaucomys > Glaucomys volans. The sequence goes on along the minus strand of JAJEJO010060235.1, from coordinate 22,902 downwards.
CCAATTAAGATCTTTAAGTAGAATGTGTAATTGGGTCTTTGGGACATCATCCCTGAAGCACCCCCAAAGTTTCGATACTGGGCACATTTCCCCTCCTCCTCCTAAATTGCCTTGAGAATTAAGCTGTCCCTTGGTACACAGGGAGCTTTGAAAGGTGCCACCTCCATTTGGCCTCCCTGCTCCCCCCCACATGCTGTCCATTAGCCAGGATGGAGCTGGGAGCTACCCAGGCCAGAGAGTTCCTGCTTCTCACAGAAACTATAGCAGACTGTTCAGCCCTGAGCCCACCAGAATGTTCAAGTTCCACTGTATCTGACCCACTTCAGAGAACACCACTGAATTCTAAGCACTTGGATAATTCTGCTAAATTCTAAAAGCTTCACCTAATTTAATCAACTTGCAAAAACTTCACTGAATTCCATGAGAGTCGAGGCATATTCTCTATTTCAGAATCTTGGCTGGAGTAATCCCCTGTGTCCTACCCACCATGATCTTCTGTATAGAGGTCCACTTCACTGACTTGTGACCCCCTAACTCTAGTCAGAGAAGGATTCTGGTCTCAAACCCTCAGAAACATCTTCCAGGGAGCCACGTACAAATTTCTGGAAGAGCCTGGAGGTAAGTGGGAAATGGGGATGCGGAGGCAGAGGAAACAGTCAAAACTCTGAGGTATAATGGGGCCTTGGCTTCTGCTCCCATTCACTGTGATACTTTAGGTTAACCCCTTCCCCTCTCTGGGCCTGGGTCCCCATGCACAACAAGGGGGTGGTCCAACTGATCTGTAAGACTCCTCCTAGCTCTGCCAGGGTTTCATCCAGGCTGGGAGAAACCCATGTTTGGCACCCAGCTACCTGTTCAGTTGACCTCACTCCCTGGAAGTCACTACAAGACAGGAAGAAGTTGGCTATGGCCAGATTGAAGCCTCAATGGGGCCTCTAGAATCTGAGAGAGGAGAAGAAAGGAGCTGACAGCCCTTTCTTCTCTATGGGCTGGCAGGGGAGGACAACAGGCAGAGAGAGTGACAGAGGAGGGCAAAAGCCTAGAGGTAACACACAGGACCATGGAGCCCAAAGGAGAGACAGGGCTCAGGCTGGCCCAGAGAGGAGGAAGAAGGCCCCCTCGGGAGACACCAGTTGAACTGGTTTGAGGTGGCATTTGGCCAGGAGGTAGGAGAAGGCAGAAAGGACATTGTGGACTCTGCAGACCAAACCCCCTGGCCCTGTTTCCTCTTCCTCCCTTCTTCCCCAAGGTCCTTCCTTCCCCCAACAAAGGAGAGAAGGCAGAGCTAACATTCATTCTTGGCATGTGGACAAGATCCTGAGCTGGAATGGTGGCCTTGTCCCTGCTCCGGGGCTCGCCTGTGCTCCTGGCTCCTCTTGGGCGGAGTTTGCTCCCCACTGTCAGGGCTGCTCCTTCTAGAGTGATTCCTCTGACTCTAGTGGATACTCCTTCCTCTCACATGGTAAATCACCAGGTCCAGAACTTACCCCTAAGCACTGAACCTTACCTCTGGGAATTAAGGTGACTTCTATAGGAAAAGAGATCTCTGATCTAGTCCTGGGCCTCAAGCAGAAGGTCTGGCCTCAACCAGTGTCCAGAGTCACCATGTGGCAGGGGGAGTGTGAACTGGGAACTCCCCTGTCTGGTGCTGGTCTCCAGCCACCATCTCCCAGGAATTAAGCCAGCCTGCCTGGTCCTGTGATGCACCCTGGCCACAACTCCAAGGATCTGACCTGTTCTCTTTGTGTGTGTTTGTGTGAAGGAGAGAGAGAGAGACAGAAGGAGAGAGACAGAGAAAGAGAGAACAGACACCAGGGTACCCAAGCAAAACACTCATGTGAATGGCCACACGTGTACACAGATGAGCTTCTGCATGGCATATACACTCACAGGCACACATATGTGGACCTGCATTTCAAGCAGCTGTTTGTGCCTTCACATGCAGGTGGGTGTATATGTGATAGTCTCATGTGTGTGTATGTATATTCCAGTAGGTAGTCAGTGGTTTCAGATACAGACCTGTCCTAGTGACTGTGGGCATAAATTGTAGCATGTGGAACTATGGAGAGAGAAAGCTGTGGCCTAATCTAGTTCCATGGTACAGGGAAGCACCAGGCTGCCTTTGTGCCTTGCCCAGCCCTGCCCAGCCCTGCCCAGTACCTGTCTCTCTGTTGGTCCTCTTTTAGATGGGAGTGCCGCACCAGGAGCCCAGCCTCAGAGTTTCCTTACTGGGTCTCAGAGGGAGCTACCAGTTCACACTCCCCCTGCCAACATGGTGACTCTGGACACAGTCTAGTTGAGGCCACACCTTCTGCCTGAGGCCCAAGACTAGATCAGAGCTCTCTTTTCCTGCAGAAGTTACCCTTAATTCCCAGAGGTAAGGTTTAGTGCATAGGAATAAGTTCTGGATCTGGTGACTGATCATGTGTGAGGAAGGAGTCAATTTATGACCACCCTGCCTGGTCACCCACCTGAAGGGCAGGGGAGTCCCACTGTACCCTTCAGGTTGTCTGTTAGCAAAAGAAAGGAAGAAAACAATATATGGGTGTAATGGCTTCCCATCACTAGGGGTGTGCAAAAAGAAGCAGGGTGAGGCCAAATCTGGGAAAGTGGAGTGGATATCAGCCAGGACTGGGTTTGGATTCAGTGACCTAGAAGAACACTTGTTCTACTGGTCCCCCTATTATGTCCTCAGTTACTTCTTGATTTGGGCATGAATAAACAAGGGAAGAATGGAAATAGAAAAACGCTGCACTCACATGAGACAAGAGAGGAACCAGTGCTCCTCCCAGCCCAAGGCTTTGGCTATGGGTCTCATAGGATGAAAGGCACCATGCCAGGTGCTCTGAGAATGAGGAGAGATCAAATAATGCTATTTAGCTGGTGGGAGGATTGTCTCAGGATGAGAGGATGACTGACAGTCATCTAGAGCAATAGGCATTTAGGGTTTGATGGAAGCAATTGTCCCCTCTAAACATGGTGTTGTGGTCACAATGTTGGGAGGGCTGGATTTGAGATCTACTTCACGAGAGACCCACCATATTACCTCAGTTTCTGTACCTGCACCAGGGGGTGCCAAATTGATCTTTCAGAACACTTTCCATGGGAACATTCTCAGAGTTCATGAAGATTGGCAACCCTGGCTCTGGCTCAGAGGAAATAGAGCTTGAGGTTAGGTCAGGAGGTCTGTTAAATTTTAGCTAGAAAGCCCACAACAATGGCAGATTCTGAAGGTCCAACCCATACAAAGTAGCTGACAAAGCAGGCCCTGTGGGGACAGGTGGATGTGTCCCCTGACAGGCTTAAAGGCCAGTAGCCCCACTGAAGCAAGTCACAATGTACAATTTGTACATGGAAACCTCAGTTGCCTGAAGACCAGGCCCACTGCTGCAACTGGGGGATAAAGGACGACATTCCAGACCATGGGAACAGTGTAAGTAATGATTCAGGGGCTGCCTGAAAACAAAGAGAACCCTCAGAGACCCCCTAGCCAAGGGGTTGTCCAAGTGTGGTGCCTGGGCCAGCAGTATCACCCACACCTACTCAGTCAGAACCTCTCGGAGGGAGTGGTGTCTCCAACCTATTTTAACAAACTTTCCAGGTGATTCTAGTGCTTTTCAAGTTGTAGACAATTGGTTTCCAAACTATGTTCACAGAACATTTACCTGCAGCAGATTAAGGAGTGTTCTGAAATGTGTATCAAGCAAGGGTCAAATCAACTTGGGGAACACAAATTCTACATTGCATTTGGAGGATGCTGAATCACATTAGCGTATCCAAGGTTTCCTATAAAGGGCTTTGTTTGCATCAATCCAGTGGGCCTCAAAGTGATTTTTAAGATTGCCCACCCCCACTTCCTTTAACATTCTCTTAGGGAAACACTGTTCTGAATCCTCATTTTTCATATAAATAAACTGAGGCCTACGGAGGGCAAGGGATTGCCCCAAAGTCACAGAGAGAGTGAGAGAGAGTGTGTCTGAGAGCAGAAGATCCTAGCAATCCTCCCCATCCCACACGAGGCTCCATGAGCTCCTACCATATGCACCCTCTCTTCTTCCATCCCAGCTGTGTGTCCTACCTGCATGGAGCCTGTCAACAGGACAGTGGTCTCTCAGTTCTTCCTGAAGGGGTTTTCTGGCCACCCAGCCCTGGAGCATCTGCTCTTCCCTCTATGCTCAGCCATGTACCTGGTGACCCTGCTGGGGAACACAGCCATCGTGGCAGTGAGCATCCTTGATGCCCGCCTGCACACGCCCATGTACTTCTTCCTGGGCAACCTCTCCATCCTGGACATCTGCTACACATCCACCTTTGTGCCTCTGATGCTGGTCCATCTCCTGTCATCCCAGAAGACCATCTCTTTTATTGGCTGTGCCATCCAGATGTGTCTGAGCCTGTCCACGGGCTCCACAGAGTGCCTGCTGCTCGCCATCATGGCCTATGACCGCTGTCTGGCCATTTGCCGACCACTTAGGTACCCCGTGCTCATGAGCCCCCGGCTCTGCTTGCTGCTGGCAGGAGCTGCCTGGGTGCTCTGTCTCCTCAAGTCAGTGACTGAAACAGTCATCGCCATGAGGCTGCCATTCTGTGGCCACCACGTTGTTAGTCACTTCACCTGCGAGATCCTGGCAGTGCTGAAGTTGGCCTGTGGTGACACGTCAGTCAGCGAGGCCTTCCTCCTGGTGGGTGCCATCCTGCTGCTGCCTGTGCCCCTGACTTTCATCTGCCTTTCCTACATGCTGATCCTGGCTACCATCCTGAGGGTACCCTCAGCTACCGGGCGCCGCAAAGCCTTCTCCACCTGCTCAGCACACCTGGCTGTGGTGTTGCTTTTCTATGGCACTGTCATCTTCATGTACATGAAACCCAAGAGCAAGGAGGCCCGCATCTCTGATGAAGTCTTCACAGTCCTCTATGCTGTGGTCACACCCATGCTGAACCCTGTCATCTACAGTCTCCGGAACAAGGAAGTGAAGGAGGCTGTTAGGACGGTATGGGGCAGGAGAAAGGCCTGTAGGTGAGGAGGGAAGGGATGCATGGCCTAGGGGCTTGGTGTCCTAGTGAGGTTATTGTATACAAATGGCCACATGGGGCAGGGCACAGGGTTACAGATACCTTCATTCCAGGATGTAAGTGCCAAGTCCCACTAATCCTGCCACAAAACAGCTCACAAATCACCCTCTGCTCCTTGTGCTATGGTCCCAGGCCTGTGCTCAGCCTTCACAACCTACTGCTGGTCTTAAGACTTTAGTCTTCTTCCTCCTTCTAATCTGTCCTCCATTGGGCATCCAGAGGGATTGTTTTGAAAAGCAAATGGGTCATCTCACTCTTCTGATTGACAGGAGGATAGGCTCCTCCATGCCTTCAGGACACCAGGGGTGCTCTTCAAGGCCCTCACAGCTGACCCTGCCTGATGTAGCTCCCTAGCCTTGCACCCTACAGTCCCCCACATCTCAGCCACACACCAGGTAAATGTGAGCCTTGCCCTTCTCTGCACTGCCTGACTCTGAGCTCTTGTTGGATTCTCCCCAAAGGCCACTCCCCACAGCACACACTGCACAAGTATATGGACTGCCTGGCCCTTCAGGCTCCAGCCCCATGCCACCTCCACCAGGAAGTCACCCTACTCTGCTTCTTTCACTGTGCCTCTTCTGTGCTCTTGGCTTCCAATAATAACTCCAAGGGAGTGTCTGAAGTCACCCGTCCCAGAGTCCAGTCTTGTCCAACTCCAGGGCCCTTGTGAGTTTCTTAAATATATAAATGAGCACAACAGTGTAACCATGATGCTGGCAGAACCTAAGTCCTCAAATATGAGCAGAGCTGGAATGGAATTGCAGATGACAGGCAAGGCCTAGCTCCTCTGGGAGGGCACAGTAGAAGCAGCAATGATGCCTCAAGTCCAACATCCCCAGACATGTCTGGCGCTGGCACACCAACCACCCAGAGCTGTACTTTAGTAGCAGCAGCAGCCCCAGTTTCCAGTTCCCCTGCCTAGCATCACCTGGCTTTAAGGGAACTTGCTCTTCATCTATTCATCCCATCCCTGGGACCCTGTCATAGCTTCCCCTATCTGGTGCTCAGCTTCTTCATAGCTTCCCTTTGTGAGGACTCAGGGAGCACAGAGTACTTCACTGAGAACTTCCACTGCCCACCCATCCAGCCTCACTGGCACCCTCTGGACCATGGGAGACCTGGCTTTGGTCTCCAAGCACTACTGGCTACAAGTCAGCACAACCCACTGTGAGCCCTCATTCTCCTCCCAGGATTTCTGCCCGCTTGCTCTGTGGGTCAGCACACAGGCTCAGAGGAGAAGGCATGCTGTTCTCAGCCACCCTCAGACTTCAAACCTCCCTGACCATGCCACAGTGAAGCCTGGCTCTGACCACACCATCCTGCTGGGTCTGGTGTCCCCTTTATCTGGGGACATGGGAGGCTACAGGCAGGTTTACATTCAGTGGAGTCATTGATGGATATCACCCTTCCTCTGCACACTTGGTGAAGAGATTTCTTCATCCTCATGTGTATTGTTAGGTGAGTTGAAATGAAGCAGGCAGTGTCCTTCCCTGCTGGTGATGATGGCAATAAATTAATATGAACTTCCTGGGAAGGAAGTTGGAAACATGAAACAAGAGCCTTAATATCTTCCAGAATCTTTGACCTCACACTTCTAGGAAGAAAATAGGGATGCAAAGACTTTAAAATAAGGATACTAATCAGCATTACTTATAGTAAAAAAAATTATAATATTCTTCATATCCAACCACAGAAGAGTATTTAAATGATGATATGTGATGCAGCCACTAGGAAACCTATTTGGTGAAGAATTTGATGATGAAATGCTCACAATATAATAGAAAAAAAGTAGCTCACATGACATTTTACTGACTACCTTCCTGATTTTATTTTTAGAAGTATCTTTCCATAAAAAGATGTAAAAAAGTATGAAAATATTCTGGAAAACTATGACAAAATAGTAAGAAATAATTCCTCTGGGTGATAGGATTACAGGTCAGTGCTATTACCTTATTCTTTTCATTATCATCCAATATTTCTGAAATGAACATGACTTTGGATTTTAAAATATTATTTCCAGTAATTCCATCTATTCAGGAGGATGGGGAAGGAAGATGGCAGGTTCAAAGACAGCTTAGACACTTAGCAACATGCCGTCTCAAATATAATATGAAAGAAGAATTGGGAATGGGACTGGGGTTGTAGCTTAGTGCTAGAGCACTTGCCTGGCATGTGTGAGGCACTGGATTCCATCCTCAGCACCACATAAATATAAACAAATAAAATAAAGGTGTTGTTGCAATCTGTAATTTAAAAAAAAGAACTGGGAATGTAACTCAATGGCAGAGGGTCCCTAAGAAGAAAGGGATGGAGAAAGAAATAAAGAAAAAAATCATTGTAAGAAATGGGAGATCTTCTTGCTTTAGGAAAGAGGACAAAGGAAAACCACCCAAGTTCAGGAGTGGGAACTGAGGAAGCCATTCCAGTCACCAAATACTTGATGAGACTGAACCAGATGGACAGTGAAGTAGACAGGGTGGAGCTGAGATATATTTGGAGAATGTTGACATATATATTATGTATGCGCAATGATATTTGGGAGACAGAGATCTAATATGTGGCATTAGACATCTTATATATGTAATCTCTAGGATTACAGAAGTGGGTGAGGGACAGGGAGGACTGTGGGCTGATGCCAGTTTCAGGTTTGACTGTGGACACTGAGATGCCACCACTGCATCCTGAGGTGGGGAAGGTAAGCCAAGCAGGAGAGACAGGAGGAGACAGAATGAGTCTGTTGAGCTCAAGTGTCCACGGGGCAGCCAAGAGCCCTATTCGATGAGCAGATGGAATAAGTGTGAACACTCTTCCAATTGTTTACCTTGACCTGTGCTCCTGATGAAATTCCAGAGCACAAACCATAAAATAATGTCACAATAGATGCCTTCTGCTGTTTATTAAAGTCTGTTTTCACTATCTGAACTGTCAGTTTTGTTAATCCTTATTGCAAAAGGACAGGAAGGAGAGTGGCCAGGAAGAAAGAAACCTGTATACACCCATGCACCTGCCTGGCTAGAAAAGCTCCCTCCCACGGTGCTCTTGGTCTCCACAAGATGAAGCAATGAACTCTCTTTCAGTTTGGATAATCTCAGTTCCTCCAATTCTGAAAGGAGACAGCCTACTTCAGTCCAGGTGCCCAGGCCAAGTAAAGGGTAGTCCCAGTCCCCGAGACTGTGACATCCCAGGGCCAGGACTGCAATGAGACCATCATCAGATTCATGTCAAACATCTCTCCTATGCACGTGTCAACCCATTAGGGCCACTCCAGGGGCAGTGAAAGGGACCTGGAGTCTCTGAAGCTCAGGCCCCTTAGTTACCTAACCTGAAACTTTGTGCAATTGCAGAGTTTGAACTTTAAATTGGGCAGGGACTACCAGGTCCCTGAGAGCAAGAGGCAAGAAGGCTGTCTGTGTGGCAGGGGACCAGGACGCTGGTCCTTGGGGCCCCTGGGCCTGGGTCACCCTAGCACAGTGCACCTGCCGAGAATGAACTCAGCACTTCCTCCATGACTCCTCCAGGTCTTAGGGCAGCTTTCCTGGCTCCAGCTCTCTGCACACAATTCTGCCATGGCCAGTAGGTAGGACCGAAACAGCAGTCATCTGGTGTGTTGGTCTCACAAAAGCTTCTCAAAAAATTTCAAAACAAGAATATTTTCTTGGGGAAGGAGACACAGGAATAAAAATAACAACATCCACCACTCACTGGCATATTGACCCAAGCCAGGCTCAGCAGTAAGAGCTCTACTTCATCTCACTGGATCCTCATGGCCCACCCCTCCAAGGAAATATCACTACCTCCTTTTACAGGTAAGGAACGGGGTTGAGAAAACTGCTAGCAAGTGACAGGGTTAGGACCTCCAATCAGTGTGACTCCAATGTCTACCCCCAATCCTCTGCCACACAAGAGAAAGTGGTGATCTAGGAACCCCAGTTCTGGGCATTACAGAACTTGGACCTGTGCTGGGCATGGTGTTGTGCACCTGTAATCTGAACAACTCTGTAGGCTGAGGCAGGAGGATCCCAATTTCAAGGCACAGCAACTAAGTGAGGCCCTAAGCAACTTAGTCAGATCCTCTCAAAATAAAATTTTGAAAACAGTAAAAAGGCCTGTGAATGTGGCTCAGTGGTAAAGTGCCTCAGGATCCAAACCCCAGTACCAATTAAAAAAAAAAAAATCTGGACTTGAAGTTTCCTGCCTGTGAAGTCCTTTCCTTCCTTTTAAAATAATCTATGAAGGCTAAAATAAGTACTAAGTGGCTAAAGTTAGATTCAGCAGTCAATGAGATTGAAGTGATATTTACCTTACAAAGGAATTCTAGTCTCTCTGACCTCAGGGTTGGAGGATTCTAGTAAGATTCTGAGAAAATATTTCCAAGGTTACAGAGTACTAGAGGTCATGTAATTGACCAGCTCATTTCTCAGAAAGGGGAGCTGGATCAAGTCAAGACTGCAGAAGAGGAACAAAGACCAAGAAGCAAACTGGGCCCCACCCTCCCTCCCACTCCAGGGCTCATTCCATGCTCACCCACCATTCAAGAGGTGTAAAATTGTGACATGAAACCAGACTTACTTTCAGAGCCACTCAGTATCCTGTCACTCTGAGAGTCTGACCTTCTGGAAGATGACAAGAGTGTGTGGCATTGGCAGAGAGATGCTAGAACAGCATTTAGAATGTGCTATAAAACAACATGGCACCCAAAGACAGAGGGGCTATTCAGGTAAAACTGATGGTCCTTCCTTCATGTGTTAGGAATACTTGGGGCCAGTGTGTTGTGGGCAGGTATGAAATGTGTCACTTTTGTGTCAGAGCATTTCACTGCTGGTGGAAGATGTTCCATGTGTCATTCCCCGGCCATAATAACTGGTGAGGCCCAAGATGGTGGAGCCTCCATCTTCAAGGGTTTCTGAGGAGAGGCCCCTGAAGCCCATACTAGACATACCGCATGAAAAGGCAAGAAACCTTTGTCATGTTAAGTCACAAAAATTATGAATCTGTGTATTACTGTAATATAACCCAGCCCATTCTAACTGGTTCTCCCCAAAGTCTCAACCTTTGCCCATGCTGAAGTCAAAGCTGTTGGTCACCTGGCAGCATTGTATTTTCTATATACAGACTCCTTTCTTTGGGCTGCTTTTACTTGCCAAGAATGTGCCATGATCTGACCCTTAAGTTGCAAGGAAAGCCACCATGCTCCAGAAAGAGTAACTCTAGAAAGTAACTCTCCAGAAAGAGCAACCGTTCCCACAGGTAGGAGCCTGGATCACAAGGCTCATCTCCCAGGAATCATAATGGTGGCATCAATCTGTTGAAGAGTGTGATGGACAGAGAACAGGGTAAAAGGTATTGGGCCCAAGGTGAGACATTGGGATCAGGAGTTTGGCACAAGAGCAGCATGGGATCTCAATAAATGGTCATTTCCATTAGAATGGCAATCACTGACACATGGGGGTGCAGAGCACTTGGAGGGTGACAATGATGAACCAGACACAGCCCTTTCTATTCAATTGCTCAGTATTTAACAGTCTAGTCAGACAGAGAGAAATTAGTCAAAATTCAATCTATGCTAAAGCAGGGCAACCATCCTGCTGATGGGACAAGAATCCTCAGTCCTTCAGAGTCATCAGAGCAAGCTGCACACAGAAAGTGCAGTGTGAACTCAGCCCAGAAAAATAAGTGGACAACAGAGGCCAGGCCAGCAGGCTCTGGCCCAGCAATGGCAGTAGTCTGGCCAGGCTGAAGCAGTTGTACATGAGGGCTGCTGTGGAAGTGAGGCAGGAGGGCAGGCTAAAGCCTGCTGCCAGAAGCCTCAAATGCCTGCACCTCTCCCTCTGGGTCTTTGGGGGGACCAGGGTGAGGAGAGAGAGGCAGACTCAGGGGAGTTCCCACCTTCCCCTGCCTGAAAACACATGTCAGATTTTGAAATGAACACAGATCTTGTTGTAAGCACACATGGAGCAGAGACTGAGCCCCCCACCCCAGGGCTTTTTCCCAGATTTCAGGTTTGACAATTGTCTTTACACCCCACACTCATGGACAATCTTGGAGGTCCAAAGCCAGGTAGAGAAGAGATGTGTCCAAGGTCACTGGGACCAGAGAATGAATAAATAAGTGTAAACTCCAGGAGGACAGTTGATTCGACTGTTTCTGCTGTACTTGCCCAGTAACTATTAGTCAAGTCAGAAATGAATGACCCAGCACACTGGGGCATTTCTTTATCTTTGTGCTAGCCTCAGTCCAAGGAACTGTGCCTTTAAATGTTCACATGGATAATTTAAGGGGAGTTACTGACCCAGATTGAGCAACTGCCTTGTAAGTTGTAGGTTGCAGAAACTGTCCATAACAATTCAGGTTAGAGAAAGGAAAACCTGCAATCAGCTCTCCCTGGGGAAAGGATGTCATGAGAGATGCTGGAGCCCTTGTCTGGGAAGTGACAAGTACAAACCAAGCAGGTGCCTATGGCTGAAGTTTAAGTCTTCCATCTGGAACCCCAGTAACATGTGACTGCATCACCCTGGGTAGCTTACAAGCATGTTCATGTGTGTCTCCTCTGTGCTGCAGAGGATCTCCAATTTTGAAGGGGGAAACAATTCAGAGACAGTGAGTCTTGGTCAACATCATACAGCTACTATGTGCTGAAGCAAGGAGACAATCCTTAGGGATTTTTTAAAAATATGTTTTAGTTTTAGATGGTGCTGAGGATCAAACCAGTGCCTCACGTGTGAGGCAAGCGCTCTACCATGAAGCGACAGCCTCAGACCTCCTGGGGGATTTTTTTAATCATGCATTCAAACCTGTTGAGTCCCTGGTCTTGGCAGCACCGGGTATGTGCAGTGAAAGAAGAAAGAGCACTTCGTCCTGCTCTCAAGGTGTGCTAGTGAAGACAGGAAAACCACATACAACCCAGAAACATAAAGGGATTTCCCAGGGCTATGAGATCACAAGAGGGGAGGAGTTAGCCCTGCAAGGGACAGAGGAGAGAAGAAAGGGGAGATCCAGAGTTAGACTCTGAAGGATGAGCAGGAAGATCCCACTGACAAGGTAGGAGGACATGCCTCAATCTTGAGCAAAGATGTGGAGCTCATGGGAAAAGACATGGTTCATTGGGGGAAGGGGCCTGTGCATATAGTGAATGTGATTAAGCAGGAGAAATGAGAAAACATTCCAATCCAGAATGAAAGATAGGCTCTATCTCTGTCCCAGGAAATGGAATTTACAGACAAACCAACAGTGAGGGGGGCATTATATCTATTGAACAATCAGAGTTCAGGCTCATCTCCTATTTTTCCTTCACACCAGGGACCACCTGACTCATAAGACAGCTTTTCTATCCTAACAACAATATTATGCTTTGGGGACATGTGGACTTCCTCCTGTGAATATTGACATTGTCCTTTCCCAAGGAGGAATTGAGACCAAGCATGGCACAAGCAGTGGGGCCTGCCTAGCAGCAAACAGTCTCTTCCTGCAACTCCCTTTTCTAAAGCTATTCAACAAATGGCCATGCCAAGGCCAGATTAGCTCCTGGTATCCCTGCCAATCTCACTTACCCTATAAAGCAATATGGAGGCTGTTGGGCAAGGGTTCTATTGGGGTATATATGATTATTTGTGTCCTTTTTAAAAAAAATCAGTGAATGGTTTATGATTCCTTTCTGCTCATGATCTGCTCATGAAGTCTGACCAGAAACCAGACTTACAAATCCTGTGAAGGCAAAGTGTTCCATTCTCAGGGACCAGAGGGACACTTGGCAAGATCATCCATCACACACCTGCTTCCCCAGGGCTCATCTCACCTCAGGCAAGGCAGCAAGGCAGCAAAGGGGATGGGGTAGAATCTTTTTATTCTCTTATTTTTCTTACTGATATAGCCCCAGCACCTGAAATAATACCTAGCACAGACTGAATGAATGAGCAAATGAAGAAATCTGAAATGTTGAGGACATAATTCAGTCACATTAAGTCATAACAAAGAAAAGATGCTTCCTTTGAATGGTTAGAATACTTTGGACTAAAAACCAGAAAACATATTAAACATTTCCCTCTGAGAGCTTCTGGGGAAGAACAACCAGGAGTTAAGGGGGCTGAGATGAACCACATCACCACCTAGATAAGGTGGGAAGAAGAGTAGAGCTGGGAAAGCCAGCTGCAGGCCTCAAGTTCATCACACTCCTTGTACAAATGGTGAAGCTCGGTGACAGTGAGGGAGGCTGACCCACTGCAAGTCACACATCCAACTCCCTTGGCCCCCACAACACCAAGAGTTTTTCTTTTTTAAAGCCCTGTGGTCTAGATGAAAAAGGAAAGAGGATGAGATGGAGGAGACGAACCAGACAGCTGTGATGGGCTATGTGCTGCTGGGGCTCCATGAGCACCATGACCTGGAGATGGTCCTGTTTGTGCTTTGCCTGGGCATCTATTGCATGACTCTGCTGGGGAATTCCCTCCTCATGGTGCTGATCATGCTGGACCCCCACCTACACCACCCCATGTACTTCTTCCTTAGCAACCTCTCCCTCATAGACATCTGTGGCACCTCCTCCTTCATACCTCTCATGCTCAGAAACTTACTGCAAACCAGAAGTACCATCTCCTTCCTGGCCTGTGCCCTGCAGATGTACTTGACCCTGGCTCTAGGCGCTACAGAGTGCCTGCTTCTGGCTGCAATGGCCTATGACCGTTATGTGGCTATCTGCCAACCCCTCAGGTATACAGAGCTCATGACTGGGCGAATGTGTATGCAGATGGCAGTGCTGAGCTGGGGGACAGGCTTTGCCAACTCACTGCTACAGTCCATCCTGGTCTGGCGCCTCCCATTCTGTGGCCATAATGTCATCAACCACTTCTTCTGTGAGATCTTAGCAGTACTGAAACTTGCCTGTGGGGACATCTCCCTTAATGCCCTGGCATTGATGGTGGCTACAGCTATCCTGACATTGATCCCACTTTTGTTCATCTGCCTCTCCTACATTTTCATCCTGGTTGCCATCTTTCAGGTTCCCTCTGCTGCAGGCCGGCACAAAGCCTTCTCCACCTGCTCTGCACACCTCACAGTGGTGGTGGTTTTCTATGGGACCATCTCCTTCATGTACCTCAAACCTAAGGCAAAAGACCCCAATGTGGATAAGATAATCACATTGTTCTATGGGGTCGTGACACCCTCACTGAATCCCATCATCTACAGCCTAAGAAATACAGAGGTGAAAGCTGCTGTCACAGCTCTGCTTGGGCTAGGTCTGCTCACCAGGAAATTGTCCCACATTTACTGCTGCCCTCCATCTCTGTCAGTCAACATGGGCTAGCCTACCTTGGGGTAATGGCCTCATATTTCAGTGGCTTAAAACCAATGGATAAATTTCTTACTTATGCCCAAGGTCCATAAGTGCTTGTCTGGGGTTCTTCCCTGCATCCTTGTTTCCACCCCTCTCCCCCACCCTGGGACCCATGATGACAAAGCACTTACCATCTGGAACATGGCTGGGTACCACAACGAAAGGAGAAGGGAAGGTAACATAGCCTAAACTGACCCTGAAGCTCCCACTCAAAAGTGACACATGCTACTTCCACTCACAAACTCCTTTAAAAACACCAGGTTGATGGCCATATCTAACATCCAGGGGCAGGAGAAGCATATCTAGAATGCGTGTGAAAGGACAAGGGGACTGAGAGGATTGTGAATACCCAATGACCACATGCCATTCTGCAGAGTCCACACAGGTTCTAGTAGAGATTTGACTTCCTTTGCCCTCATGGGTTTTTTTCACAAACTACTGCCTGGTGAATCATCTCAAGAGAGTTCAGCTTCACTCACTTATGGGACTGGGCCATCCAAACTACACTGGAAATGTGCTTCCCAGGATTTCCTTCCCTTATGGGTCTGCTTAAGTTTGCCCATAGGAGAAATGCCCATAGGGTGGGAGGCAAAAGGGGACAGCACCAGGTCCTGGGGGGCATCATGTCGCCAATGCACTGGCTCTCCGAGTTAGTGCAGCCTGTCCAGTGGTGGTCTCCTCTTTCAGCTGTCCTCAGCCTGGCCCAGATGAAGCTCTATGGCAAAAGGTACCAGCATCTCCAGGAGGTCCCACTGTCATTGAATTTGAAGGCACTGTGAGCCAGACACAGGTTGTCCTGGCCTCTCCACTACCCTTCCTCCACCATTTTCACATTCAACTTTCTTCCTGACTGCCAACTGGGAGGCCTGGAGCAGCTTCAGGCCCAACACAAAACACAGATACCAGCTTTCATAGGATTCTCCAGCTGCTCCCATGACTCCATCCATCTAGGCCCTAAAAGAAATTCCTTGTCCCCCTCATAGTGGTTCTGCCATTGAAGTCGAACTCCAATTGATCCATCACTCTTGTGATCAAGGACCTTTCATGGCTCCCCATCACCACAGCATTAAGTCCAAATTCTTCTGCTGAGTCTTCCAGTTCTCCAGAATCTGGCCCCATCTGCTTCTTTGGCCTGACTTTCCACTGCCCGCTTCACACAGGCTGGCCCCTCACTACAACCTCTGTACTTCCCCCACCTCCAGGTCTTTGCTCATGCTGTTCTCAGTCACAATGGGGCGACTGTTCAAAGCCAACTCAGACACCATCTCTTTCATGCATTCTTCTCTGATGCCCTTTGAGATTGTCTTCTTTATATCCTATGGCACCTTTCAGTTGATACCTGTCTCACCCTGATTGTGACAGTCCCTCATCATGAGAGCTCCTTGGAGGCAGCATGCCACCAAGTCTGACCTATTGCTGTAACTCTGTGAGGGCTTTCCCTAGAGCAGATTTGCTGAACTTACTTGTTACTCATAAGCTTTGGGGACTGAGCCCTGTGGTGCTGAGTATCTCCAAGCAGTGGCTGGCAGGTGGACAGGGACCCTAGGGTCGCTGTGTACAGATATGTGAAGGGAGCAGCAACACTGCTGCTCCTGGTCTTGTCCTCAAGGCAGGTAGGACTGATCCAGATCTTCCAATGAGACAAGTCAGGAGACAGCCAAGGGCTGCCTGCCTGCTCAGCTGTCAGGCCCATCTCTGTCTTATTGTGGTACTCTTCCCACAAGGGATCCAACAGGCACCTCAGACCCAACACATCCAAATCTGAAATCATCCCCAACTCCAAGTGGTGGCACCATCTTCAGGAATGGCAGCATCCTAAAATAGCACAGAAGACATCACTTATTCTCTGCTTAAAAGACCAGATACAAGTACTGCAGTCCACTAAATTACCCAATACTCTTTTAGGATTGGGATTTTTTTCCAAACATTATTTTACCTTTCAGGCCTAACCAAGCCTTTGCTCCATATACCATATTTTCAAGTACATAAAAAGAAATCACTGAAGGTTTCTGGAAAAGGGATTTGTAATAGATCCTTCCATCTCTGATACGGTGGGATACAGAGCACCAGGGGGGAAAAGGCAAAGGTGAATCAGCAAATATGGAAGACACACCCAGAGGAATCACTGACAGCTAACATTCTCCTAAGAATTTCTCTACACTGAACAAAAACTATGGGAAAATCTAGATATTGTATCTGGAGTGTGGAGATTTCAGGAAATCGTCTGACTGATAGTCCATGACTGATCATTCTCAATGTTAGGTAGGAGATAAGGCATAGAAAGGGATAGATATAAAATACAGAAGTTTAGGTAATGCCCCCAGGATTTTAACCCACCTAACACTTTTCTGAATCACTTTCCTTTGAAGGAAAACTCAGCCATCTTGCATTTAAAAGAGAAAGCTAAGATGGCCACAAGGGGGAATTAAACCCCCTAAAGAGAAAGTCCTAGATCTTGAGCATGTGCAATAGCCCAAGGGACTGACCTAAAATTCACTTGTTGATAGTTTATATATTATTAGCATTGGTTTGCTCCCCCTCTGTGCATTTTCCGAGGAAAAAGAAATTTACACATGGCCAGTAGAGAAAAAATTATACTAAATTCAGCTGTCAATCAAGGTGCCGTGGCAGAAGGGAAAAAATAATCACAGCCTAATAAAAGCAAACTCCACTGTTTAGTTGGAATCTTGAGCTACTTCCCAGCTCAGCCCACTCTGTTATCCCAGAGTGTATACTTTTGCTTCCAATAAACCTTTGCTTTGCTTGTCAACCTGTGGGTCATGATCAATTCTTCATTGAATATCAAGAACCTAGACCAGGAACCTTCTGGGGACCCCTGTCCCCATGCCAATAACATCTGGAGTATAGAGATTCAGGGAACTCTTCTCATTAACAGTCTATGGCTGATCATTCTCCAAGCATTCTAAAAAGTAAAAGTGATTGTTAAAGGTAGTAGAAAATCCACAGGGGTAGAGTTCATTAAAATTGCCATTCAAGGAAATTGTTCCACTGAATTGTGTGGGTTACTTTTTAGACTGGTATTCATCTTGTCAACAACAATAAAAAGAAGTGATAGAAATGACACAGAAAATTTGGGGAATTTAAGAAAAGAAATTTCCACTCCAAGATGGATTATGTTAATATAATTCTAATCCAAATTGTTCACCTTCTATGGAATTGTTTTTTCTTTCTCCCTGTGGAATTTTACATTTTTATAATGCAACTACATAGGTCATCTAAGAGCCCAAAATAAGGTATCCTGACATCAGAGAATGTCAAATTGAAAATGCAATCTATTTAAACCATGCAAACCTTGGAATATTTGCATTCAGGGTAAAATGGAACTTATTGTCACTCTCTTATTTTTTGTTTCCTTATTCCATTTTCTCTTGGAAACACTTGGGATTTTGCTAAGGGCCACTGAGAATTATTCTTGATGCTTTGAGGAACAGAAGAGGTAATGAGAAGGTGGGCTTGCAGTCAGGATGTCAGCAATCAGCAAAGAAGCCTGCACAGCCCAGGACGTGGGCTCTAACTGACCCTTTTCAGATCTAATTACAAGGACTCGAGTAGCATTGTGAAGTAGCAACTGCAATGTTGGGTATCTCTATCCTGATGGATTTTTATATTTGGTTTGGTTATACTTTTGATCTCCTGATTGACTCTTATCTTTTATCTTTCAAGAATTTGGGGAGAACCGAGGATGTCTGCCAGTGATAGAGTACTTGCTTAGCATGCATGAGACTCTATATTCAATCCCCAGCACCACAAAAAAAAAAAAAAAAAAAAAAAAGGAAAACAGAACCTATCACAAGAATCTGGGTAGAACAAGAATATTGAGGTCATGTGCTTCTCTCAGTACTCCAGGACTTCAGAAGAACTGAAGTCAGACTAGAGAGTTTTCCACACCTACCTGCTCATTGTCCTGCTTAGAGAGAAACAATGTAGTTCAGTGATTATATATGAGGGACCTGGAGTCAGGCTAAGAATCTAAACTCTACCATTAACCTTTTTTCTTAGACAAAGTATGCACATTTCCTTTATCTATTAAAAAGAAAAGGATAGCAAAATTTAAAGTGCCTACCCATTATAGTGCTTGTGATGATTAATCTTGATTGTCAACTTAACTGGAGGGAGACGTGCCAAGGAAATTAGTAAAGCACACTTCAAAACAGAAAGAAATAGGAAGCTGACCAATACATGCAATTTCAATTCTGCTTGAGCAGGTGCATCTATTATGACTTCAATCACACATGAACATCAGATCCATCTTCTTCAGTCTTTCAGTGTGAATTCAAACAACCATTTTTCAGGAAGCTATTGGATCTCCAGCTTTAACTGAGCCTGCATCATAGGTTACTCTTCTTCTGAGGCTTTCAGCTTCTTAGAGTGAGAAGCTATTAGTTTTTCTGTCTCTGTCTGTGGGACTAGCCAGTCTTGCTCATGTAAGCCAAGCTAATAAATATGGGTGTGGGTGTTCATATGTAAGCATATATATAAAATACATATATATACTTACATATATATGTATATATACACATATGTATATAATGTATATATATCCTATTATGTTAGAATAATATATATCCTATTATGAGGATTAAATTAGCAGTATCTGACCCAACACATATTCAGTAAATGTCATTTTTCTGTAATTATTATTCAAACTGTTCATCTACATACAAAATCAAATGCTAGGCTTATGGCCTATTTTTGGTTTTTTGTTAAAACAATTTTGTAACTGTAAATTCCTAAGTTATAAATCCGCTCTCTGCTCCTGTGCTCTGGATAGGAACCCACATACCAATCTCAAGAGTCCAGTGTCCTGGATTTAAAAACAGGGCACCTGACTGTCATCTACTGTCCTAGTACTGTCAACCGCAACATGTCCAATGGTTCCCCAAATGGACATTGCTGCAGAATGAAACAACTCTACGCTACATAAAGAATGGGAAAGGAAAAAAACAAGGGAAACTGCCCTGGAAACTGGATGACCAGGAGCTCTAATTTTGGCCCATGTAACACAAGAACAGGAGTCAGAGCAGGACTCCAGCCAACACCTAAAGCCAGAAGCTCTTCCTTACTCTCTTGCTTCTTGCCTGATTTGAGAAAGTGGGACCTCTCTTTGTGCTGCCAGGCACTTAGGCTCCTCCAGGGCTCCCACTAGGGAGAAGGTCTTTTCTTTTCAAGTTGATATGCCATTGTATCCAGAAAAGGAAGGGTCAGCCAGCCTAGAACACTCTGAACCAATACCCAGGATGCTTGGGCCAAGTCCAGGGGATTGAATATGCTCTCCCCACCACGCTCCAGGCTCCTGACACACTGAAGCACTCATACTACTTGTGAATCACATTCCACCTGCATGGAGCCAAGAGTGGGCTGGTGGGACACCTGTTGCTACAGGATTTGGTGAGCAACAGTGGAGGGCATCTGGCAATAAGAAGGGGAGACAGTGTCTAGTATAAAAATAGAGTGAGGCACTATCAGAGTAGGCCTGGAAAGGGGCCCCGCCAAGCAAAACTGGGCTATGTTCTTCTCATGCAGTTTAAAGGGTCAAGGTCTGTCTGTGAAGCTTGGAGTAGCCCACACTTCCTCATGTGGGGACCAGCATGGGGGGTGAGGAGGTATGACTCTCAGTTTCAGCACATTGGTCCTCTACTTTCTCCCAGATGACAAGTAGGTTTTTGTAATGTGGACATATGTCTGATCTAGTAATGCTGGACACCAGGGAGGCATCAGTGGTTTTTGTGGTATCCTTGTTGCCAAGACATGTGGACAGTCTGAATCCCTCTGAGATTTCTGCAGTACTCATGGGCAGGCACTCGATGTCACAAGATGCCAAGAACAGATGAATCACAAGATCCCTGAATGCAGAATCTTGGTGGGACAGAAAGCCTACTTGGGAGAAAAATCACATTAGTAGATTGACTTCTCTACCTTTCCTGAGAATATCTGAAATTTTTGTTTGTGATATGAACTTTTATGGTCAAGGAGGAATGGGAAAACTCAGGAAAGGAATTGTAGAGATTCCCTTATTGAGAATGGAGGGGCTTCAAACTACAAATCTTGCTGGGTATGGTGGTACACACCTGTAGTCCACTACTACTCAAAAGGCTGAGGTGGGAGGATTACTTGTGCTCAGGAGTTCCAGACCATCCTGGGTAATGGAGTGAGACCCCATCTTGAAACAACAACAAAATTCTACAAATCTACACCAAAATGTACTCCGTTGAGCTAGGATTTTAGATCACATTGCCATGTCCTATGATACCTCAGGACCAACTATCTGAGAGCCATGCTTTCCTACCCATTGTCCAATAGGGAGATCTCCTCTGCCTTCCAAAAGTTCCTATAAGAAGTCAAGGAGTCCATGGTGACAAAATGGAGGGACACATCGTCATACCCTACAAATGAACATGCTAAAGATATAGAAATCCCACAGGACGATGGAGAATATGAGCACAAAGGAGCTAGTGCTCACACCAAGAAAGAATGTGATGGTAAAGACTCTATGCAGAGATGTGGGTGAAAGTAGATTTCCTATCCCCACCCAGAGGAGATCACAGTGAAGGTGCAGACATTCTTCTGTAGTGTGGGACAGTCTCCTGGCCAGTGCCATGAGTAAAGGTGCCCTCAGCCTTCCAGGTGGACAGAGTATGGGGCAACCAGCGTCCCACACTCTAAGTATAGGGAAACTAGTCCTGCTAGTTTTTTTGTAGATAATAACTCTTTAGACAGTCAGCTTGCCTCCACCCCCAACCCCATCCAAAAAAGAGTCAATTCATAGCTTGTTTGCTATTAAGTTATGACAGGTTCTCTTCCCTACCTTCTCACTCACTCAAACAGCCTTACTGGTCTCAGGAACCAGGTGCATCATTAAAGCCAGGATCCTCCACCATGACTCTCCAAGGACAAACTTCAGGAAGGATTAAACTGTAGAGGACTCACCAAAATGATCAACTTCCAGGACACTTAACTTGTTATTTGCTACACAAACATGATTTGCTTTTCCCACTTCATATATATATAT
>JAJEJO010060232.1:39907-50286 GCA_020662805.1 Glaucomys volans | reverse complement strand
CCAGGGAGATGGTTAATGGTTAGCACGAGCTCTGGTCTCAGGCTGCCGTGGGTCCCAGCTGCTGCACGTGCTATGTGAGCTCAGGCAAGTGACATCACTGCCCTGTACCTGGTCTCCTCAACTGTGGAAGGGCAGCTGTGAGGACCAACCGAGCATTTCCTCCTCCACGGCTCGGGGACCTCAGTGGGTCGGCGCCTGCTGGCGAGCTGCAGGCCCACACTGGAGGACCTCAGCATGGCTCCCCTGCCGGATTCACAAGAAGCAGGTGATCACAGCGGAGGAAACCCCAGGAGGCCACCTCTCACTCCCACCCCAGGCTTCCCAGTCCCACAGCTCCAAGGTCCAAGGTCGTGGTCAGACCATAGGCTGCCTGTCACAGGCAGGTCCCAGGGCATTCTACAGCAGGGCCAGTGTGTGTCCTGGAGCAGCAACCGGAGCTGGGGCAAGGAGGGACCCAGGTGGGGTCCCTGCTCTGCATCTGCCCCTTCCAGACCCAAGCCCAGCACCACTCCCAGTTCCTTGGGATCTCAGGGGGTCCTGATGGCTTTATCAATGTCGTCTGCAAATGTGCCACTAGTGTGTGCCGGGTCTTGAGCCCCCAGGTCTTACAGAGGCTGCTTGATGATAGAATCAAATATTTTGAGTCAGACAGACAGACCTGGGTTCAAGTGACCTTCCCCAAGTCACCCCTCCTCACCACCTCCGGTGTCCTCATCCACAAAGTGGGGCCGAGAGGATTCACTGAGACCATGTGGTGAGAACTCCTCGCGCACTACAGGCCTGCCACACTGCAGGTGACCCACCCCCAGTGCCACCTGGCACAGGGTGACAGCGGCCGCGTCTGTGTTTTCAGGGAGAAGTGGAGCTGGGCCACGGCGGGCGGCAGCAGCATCCTGGCGGAGTTTGGCTCCTTGCACCTGGAGTTCCTACACCTGTCCGAGCTCTCCGGCAACCAGGTCTTCGCAGAAAAGGCAAGTCCCTCAAGACGGGCCCACCCTTCACCCCGCAGAGAGCAGAGGGGGGTGCCAGGGAGGAGTTGGCCCTGGCCCACGCCAGCTTGGTGACAAAGCTCTGAACTGTGAAGTCTGGAGAGAGTACAGTACCCAGGCCCTGCCTCACGTGGCAGGACTGGCCTCTGGCACGCACATCCCCTTCCAGGGACTTCAGGCTTTTCCATGTGAGATCCGCCTGCTTTTCCTCCTGGATGCCCAACTGGCTCACGCCAACAGCAGGCTGGCAAGAGCCCTCCCCACAGCAGGTGCCCACGACTCTTCCTTCCTGCACCTCTCAACCGTCCAAGGCCACACTGGTGTTGAGAGGTGGCATCCAGGCCGGCATCCGGTCCTGACAGTGACCCGTACCTGACCTGTCTGGAGAGCCCCTAGGAGAGGTCCTTCCTCAGTGCTGTGGTCCTGGGCAGTCCCCACTGGAAGTGCCTCTATAGGTCTGACCCTAAACCCAAAGAAGGGAAGTGGGCACACACACATCCCAGTGGCACTCAGGCTGTGACAGCCGCGATCCCTCCTGAGCCCCTCAGGGAGATGGAAGCTCTGCTGCCGGAGTCCTCCAAAGCCCTCCAAGGTTGGCTTGGGCCCGCCCCCATTCCCAAAGCCTCTTCCCTCTGGAATGCCAGCCTCTTGGACTGGTGCGGGGACTGGGAGGTGACAGATTCCCATTGGTCCCTTGTGGCTTCCAGGATGGTCACCAGCTGGCTCAGGAGTCTGCATTGTCACCCACACCCGCGTGCTCCTTGATGCCAGGTTGGAGACCCCTGCCTACTCAGTGTGTCCTGGAGGAGCTCACGGAGAGCTTCTCAGCCTCCTGATTGCTGCCTGTGACCAGCGCTCCCCCCCCCCCCCCAAATCCTCCCCCCCGCCGCCACGCCTGCCAGAGAGATTTTTCTCCTATTGAGACAGTCTCTGGTGTGACTGCCCTTGAGCTGTGGGATGAGTTTAATCCCGCTCCTGATGCTCTTATTTTCTGGTTCTTTTCCCACCTCCAAGGCCCTTGCACCAGGCTCCCTGAGCCAGACTCCTCCAGGAGCTCCGACAGCTCAGAGCAGCAGGGACAAAGAGCTCACTGGTCTGGATAGTCTGGGATGACAGTTACCCCTGCCTGAGCACCTGCTGTGTACAGGGCACTTATGACCCCTCTGCTCCCCCAGGAGCCCTGGGAGGTAGACCTTTCCACTACCCCCATTTTACAGAGGAGGAAACTGAGACTCAGAGAGGCTAAGTAATGCACCCAGGGCCACCCAACTGGTAAGCAGTACAGCTGAGATAACCAGCCCCGGACTCTGCAGCTCTTTCCGCACCTGCAGGCTGCAGGCTGTTCCTCTGGGGTCCATCTGTCTGTCTCTTCTCTCTACATTTGCATACTCTGGCTATTTTCATCCCCAGTCACACCCTCCCACAGAGGCAATTATTCTGCAGTCAACAGATTGGCCCAAATTCTAGAAGCGCCCATACCCTCCAGGGGAGCTAATTTAGCTGCTTCTCTGCTCATCCCCAGGACAGTGGAGAATAACCAGGTATAGCACTTTCCTGTCCCCCATTATGGATGCCATTAACATAAATGGACATGAAATCTGATGTGGCAAAGCCAAGTGCTGTCCCCTGGGAAGAACAGTCTGCAGCTAAAAGGCTGCTCCCCCGGCACCCCACCGGGTGGATTTATCTATTAGCAGGCCACACTGTGGTCCCTGAGGTCTCTCTCTCCCAGAGGATCCAGTGCGGCGTAGGACTTAACGCCTGCCAGAGAGCAGCCAACTAGGAAGGAAGTCCTAGATTCTGCCTCTGTCCTTGCCCTGTGCAGCCCCAAGGCCACAAACCCAACCTCCACCTGCTCCAGCTGGGGAAGCCCCTGCGTCCATCTTGGACTCAGCTGCTCCTCAGTGTAGCATGAGGAATGGTCCTGTCAGTGGGGTCAGACAAACCGGCTAGTGTCCTGGCTCAGCAACCTGAGAACCAGCGGGCCACTGGCAAGTCACCGAACCGCTCTGCGACCCAGGTTTCTTGTCATTACACTGAGATAATCTTGTGGGTAGCCCTGAGAGCTGGAGACAATGTCTGCAGTGGGTCTGTCTTAAAGGAATGGAGAGACAGATGCTGCTATTAATTGCAACCATGTTAAAACCCTGAACCCAGCTAGGGAGTAGGGGTATTCAGGAGTCCAGGTCCTTCCCCGGAAATGAGTCCCAAGGCATTAGATGCACTAATGTGTTAGTTAAACCTTTTTTTTTTTCCTTTTGCAATACTGGTTATGAAGCCCTGGAATTCTGAACCACTAAGCCACATCCCAGCCCTTTTTAGTTTTTGTTTTGAGACAGGGTCTCTCTAAGTTGCCCAGGCTAGCCTCAAACTTGATCCTCCTGCCTCAGCCTCCTGAGTTTCTGGCATTACAAGTGTGTGCCACTGTGCCCAGCTATGACCCTTTGTGTGTGTGTGTGTGTGTGTGTATGTGTGTGTGTGTGTGGTGCTGGGGATTTAACCCAGGGTGCTCAACCCCTGAGCTGCTTCCCCAGTCCTTTTTAACTGTTTTAATTTTGAGACAGGGTCTTGCCAAGGTGCCAAGGCTGGCTTCAAACTTGGAATCCTCCTGCCTGCCTCAGCCTCCCAAATTACTGGGATTGTAGGCGTGAGCTACCACACCTGGCCCTTTATTTATATATTTATTTATTTATTTTTTTGAACAGGGGATTGAACTCAGGGACACTCGGCCACTGAGCCACATCCCCAGCCCTATTTTGTATTTTATTTAGATACAGGGTCTCACTAAGTTGCTTAGGGCCTTGCTAAGTTGCTGAGGCTGGTTTTGAACTTGTGATCCTCCTGCGTCAGCCTCCTGAGTCGCTGGGATTACAGGCGTGCGCCACTGCGCCCGGCCGGTCCTTTATTTTTTTAACCTCACATGCTTCTTATTACTTTGGAGGGATGAGAACACTTAAAATTCACTCTATTAGCGATTTTCACTAACATGATGAATTGTTACTGAAGTCCCCATGCTGGGCTTGAACTCCTATAAAACTTGTACCTTTGACCAGCATCTCCACACCCCCCACCCCCAGCAGTCCCCCTAACTGTTGTTCTAGCACTACCTCCATGGGTTCAGTTTTCTTAGATATGAGTGCAGTCTCTTCAACCCACAGATCCTGTTTCCTGTGCACATGCACCCGGAGTGGGGTTGCCGAGCTGACCGCTGACTGCCTGTCCAAAAGGCTCTTTTACATGATGCTTATAAATGAGCCATTGTTGTTTATCTGAACCCCCAAAAAAGGACCTCACCCCAAAGCAGCATGCAGTGCAGGGAGGGCAGGCGGTGGGCCTGAGCAGTCGAGAGAGGTGGTGGTTCAGACCCCACCATGGCCGTGTTCTGCCATGGTCTGCCCGTGGGCACAGGTCAAGGCCCTGGCCACCTCTGGGCCACTCTCCTTCCTGCCTCTCTGGAGTGGGCTCCCCTGTGTCTGAAGCTGCCTCTCCTCCATGCTGGGCTGGGGGTCTGCTGGCTTCTTCAGGGGAGTGAAGCAGTGAGGTGTCCATCTCTCGGCAGGTCAGGAAGATCCGCAGGGTCCTCAGGCAGATAAAGAAGCCCTTCGGCCTCTACCCCAACTTCCTCAGCCCAGTGACCGGGAACTGGGCACAACGTGAGTACTGAGACGCTGTCGCCCCTCGTTCTCCCGATTCCCCCTTAGGCGTCCTGGGCAGGACCCACTCGCAGCCTCGAGAGGAGCGGGCGTTCTCCAGGCATTTGCTCAGCTCCCCACTGAAACCGAGGGGCTGGGGAGCCTGCCGAGGCATGGATGCGGTGGCGAGTCTCCTGGGTCTGTGTGACATGCACCACATTGAGAAGCCTGGCTCTGGGAGGAGCAGGCCACGACTCCAATATGGCCTCCTCCTGACTAAGACCCTGTCACATGGTTACTGTCAGCAGGAGTGGGCAGGTTCCGTGGGCACTGCCTCTAGGGCCTTCCCCAGAAGCCCCACCTTCACTGTCTCTGTCCAAAAGAGAACCCTCTCCCTGTCCCCCACCTCCAGCCCTCATTAGGGGGCAAGGCTCAGGCCCAAGTAGACATGAGCCTAACTGCTGTGTGGCTTGGGTGACCTTGCCCTTCTCCTGGGCTCCGGTCCTGAGATGTGGAAGAGAGTGGGAGAGGTTTCAGTGTGCCAGGAAGGGAGAGGCTGCCGGAGGCAGGTTCAGTTCAGCCTCCAGAGGTGACGCAGGTTGCCCCAAAGCCAGATGCAGGAGGGCCTGCAGGGGCAGGGGCAGGGACTCCGCGGAGAACACAAAGAGGCCTTTCCTTCCCACCTTGCCTATACCATCTGCAGGTCCAGGAGGCCCAGGAAATTCAACCCAAGAATTTCCCCCAGTGATGGCTTTTACCCCAAGTGGACTCCCACAAAAAAATACAGAAATGCAAAGTATTCTCACCCAAAACACACTGCCAGATCCAAAAGCCTGGGGAGGAAAAAGAAGGCTTGAGGTACAGACTATGGGAAGCACTGCCAACCTTGCTGGGTCTGGCGAGGCTGAGGCAGGAGGATCACCAAGTGTGAAGCCAGCCTGGGCATCGCAACCAGAGCCTGTGTCAAAAAACAGAAAGGGCCAGGCGCAGTGGCGCACGCCTGTAATCCCAGCGACTCGGGAGGCTGAGGCAGGAGGATCTCGAGTTCAAAGCCAGCCTCTAATCAACTCAGTGAGACCCTGTCTCTAAATAAAATACAAAAAAATAGGGCTGGGGATGTGGCTCAGTGGCCGAGTGCCCCTGAGTTCAATCCCCAGTGCCAAAAAAAATAAAAAAATAAAAAGGGCAGGGGACACAGCTCAGTGGTAGAGTGCTTGCCCAGCCTGTGAGGCTCTGCTGAGTTCAGTCCCCAGGACCTCGAAAGACAAATAAATAAATAAGTAAAAGGAACCGTGAGCCGCTTTCCCTCACAAGGGTGGAGCCAGCTGCCCCAGAGCAGCTCTGCAAAACCCACAGTGAGAGGTGAGGGGCGTGGCCTCCCAGCCCACCGGTTTACCTCCATGAATTACAGGGGACCCCCACATGCACCCCAGAGAGGCATGGTTTTCTTTTCTGGCTGAGCTGGGAGCCGCAGGTCTGGGCAGAGTAGCTCACATATGGGAAATTGTTTCATATTAATAAAATATGAGCCCTTGGCCTCTAAGAGCAGAAGGAAGGTCACAGAGCCCTGCTGCTCTGGGCGTCTGCCCTCCTCCCCCAGCCTTGGCGCCTGGGATCATCGGGGCTGCTTGGGTTTCTGCTGGATTCTTCTGGGGCGTGTGCGTTTCCAGTGGCTGATCCCAGCCCCACCTTGCGTGAGCCGAGTGCATCCGTGCTGTCTTCTCCCCGTGAAGCCTCAGGACAGTGTCAACTGCGTGGGGAGAACTGTGTATCCATTTGCAACCACAGAAATTGCAGCAAGAGGCAGGGCTGCAGCCATCTGGCTGCCCAGCCCTGTCCCCAGGCTGCTCACCACCCCCACACTGAGCTCCTGGATAACCGGAGAGGCCCAGGAGCCTCCTGCTAGGACTGTAGGCCCAGGATCAATCCAGCAGCCCCAAAGACAAGCGCAGCCCCTCAAGAGCCCAGAGAACTGCAAGGAGAGGTCCCCAGCCCTTCGGCTCGGCCCCAGATGGCCCGACCTCTTTGCTTCCTCAGGGAGGGCAGTGGCAAGCCTGGGTCTCCTGGCAGGCCTGGGAGCGTGGACTGCCCGTCAGCTCCAGCCTGGCAGCTCCCCAGCTTCATGCGGTAGAGCCCTGGGCCTGTGGCCCTGCCTCCTGCCACCAGGTGTGATGGGAGTGTTGACAGGGTCAGGAACCAGTGATGGACCTTAATGAGAGCTGTCCACTTGGGCCAAGTCCACCTGCAAGGTGACTCTCATGCTCCCAGGAAAGAGTTCAGTCTCCAACACCGTGAGACCCCAATGACTGGGCATACCCCCGCCCCATGGGAACCCGGACCTAGTGACTCCCCAACAGCATGGAGCAAGTGAGGCGAGTCAGCCAGGCACAGTGGAGAAGGACACTCGGGCCCAGGGTGAGCACAAGCCAAGGCCCAGAGGCAGGAAGTCACGCAGTGGAGGCTGGGGAGGCAGAGAGGAGGGCGCACGGAGGCAGGAGGCCCACCCGGTGTGACGTGCGGCCTTCCCCAGGTCTCCCCTGCACAGACCTGCCCCAGTCATGGGCACGTGGACCCTGCCCCCACCCCGTGCACCCCGTGCCTGTCGGGCGGCACCCTCCATGGGGACTGTCTTCCCGCCTCCCCTCACACCTTCCTGGAGCTTGGGCTTTGCCTTGATCCAGGTATGCCAGGGCTGCTTCCCACCCAGACCCCTTGCAGGGCCAGGACTTACTTATGGGTGGGGGCTGGCGGGGCCTGGGGGTTGCTTCCTGTGTGGCAGGCCTCCCCTCGTCCCCTTTCTGGGACCCACCTGTCTGGACTCACTGCCTCTGGGTCCCTCTCCACGCCTGACCTGTCTTCACGCATCTTTGTCTTCGCCCTCCGGCCGCAGTACTGCGCAGAAAGGGAGACCTCGCGGGTGCCTTGGCCGTGGACACGCTCTCTAGGCCGCAGTGCGAGGCCTGCAGGGCTTCGGGAAGGTCAAGCTATCACAGCACCGTGGAGCTCCTGGCTGGAGTGGACTGGGTGGATGGTAGCCATGGACACATCATGCCCCCCTTCTTCCCTCCTCCAGAGGAGTTGAGGACATGCGTCCGTCCCCACCCCTTAGACCACCTCATGTCCCGGCCCCTCTCTACCATAGAGTGTGTTCTTTGTCGAGTCCATCCGGGGCCTTTCTGCCTCCTGCTGTTGGATTGGGAGCCCAGGGATGAAGCCACCTCTTGCTCCTGCGGGCAGGTGGTCATCAGCAGCCCGGTTCCCCTGGGTGGACAGATCTCATTCAGCCGGGAGGCCCTGCTCCAGGGGCGAGTGTGGCATCTGCGCCCAGTGTCCACCAGGCACATCCCTCGGGACGGAGAGGGTCTTCCAGCCCGATTCTGCACCCCCAGCTTGGAGCTGTGTGTGTCTCCATTTGCGAGATGTCAGCCCCGTCCATCCAGAATGGCCCTGTGCCTGAGGGGCTGGCAAGGACCTTCAGGACCTGACCCTTGCTTTCTGTGCCCTTTGATGCACCTACCCAGCGTTGATCGCCATGTTTGTCACTGGGCAATAAAAATCTGAACTTCCTGCCACGGACTGTCTTGTAAAGAAATGCAGCTCATTCCCAGTGAACA
The DNA here is from genome assembly GCA_020662805.1 of Glaucomys volans. Classification (NCBI taxonomy): domain Eukaryota; kingdom Metazoa; phylum Chordata; class Mammalia; order Rodentia; family Sciuridae; genus Glaucomys; species Glaucomys volans. The sequence continues at coordinate 42,051 of JAJEJO010060232.1, read as the reverse complement.
GCCCGCGCAGGGGAGAGAGGCTGGAGGGCCCTGAGGAGCCAGCGCACACTGCCCGGGACCCCTCTCTCGAGACCCTGCCTTCCTCTGTGTCACAGGCTGTCTTCTCTGCCCCACTTGGGGTCCTCGCTGGCAGCTGTCAGACGGTGGCTCCCACCTGCACACAGCACCATCCCCATAGCCAGTGGCAGATGGAGATGACACTCTTGTCCTCTTCCCCCTCACAGACCACGTCTCCATTGGAGGACTCGGGGACAGTTTCTATGAATATTTGATCAAATCCTGGCTGATGTCTGCCAAGACAGACACGGAGGCTAAAGACATGTACTACAAAGCCCTGGAGGTAAGGCAAGTGCTGGATTCTTTGCGGGTGGTTGGTCATTAGCCACTGGCTGTCGCACGGGCCCCTGAGTGCTGGGCAGCAGGGGGCTGGCTTACAGAGGCTTGCTCAGCCCTCCAGGGGCTGGGAGAGGGAGGACAGCAGTGCCCCCAGGGCGCTTGACAGTCTTGTGACTCCTCCCACACGCCCTGAGACAGGCTGCATTGGTGTCCCCCGGAAACCCAAGCTCGGGAGGTTAAGTCTTTGTCCAAGGTCTTGTAGATAGTGACGGTCAGTCTGATTTAGAAACCACAGTTCAAAAATCCCCTCCATGACATCTGTGCTTCAGTGAATGTGCCAATGCCAGGGGCAGCCAGGCTGTGGGCTGGGAGCCCCCATTGGATGCTGCCGAATGAGACCTTCAACCTTCCTCCCACCAACTCAGGGGTGACAGAGTCAGTATGTCCAAGCCAGGAGCAGCCCATTGGATGTGTGGAGACTTCTCTGTGGCTGTTTATGTAGATGGAAACCAGGGCCCAGAGAGGGAAAGGCTCTTGCTCAAGGCCACACAGTGCGAAAGGTGGCAGAGCTGCCCGACTACAGGTCTGTCCACAGGGTGTGGAATGAATGAGGGGTGGAAGGCTGAGATGAGTCCCTGCAAAGAGAGGCAGGTTTTAGGACAGAAGAGGGGTCCGCCCGCCCAGGCCACTGGGAAGAGGGCTGGGGAGTCGTGCCCATCCATAGACACCTTTGAGCCCAATTACTGAAAAGACACTGAACAAGCTCAGGTCTCGCTTCTCCATCAAGGTAGTGGCGCTCATTGGGTCTGTTCTGCCCTCACCGTGGCCTCAACTCCTACCTCATTCCCTCCACACTGGGCTCCTTCTTCCCCACTGCCCTGCTACATCAGTCCCCTGCTTCCCTTAGCACCTGGGGTGAACAGGCCCCTCCTCAGCCCACTGGGTCCCCCCATCAGGCCCTGTGGTCGTGGCTTCCCCTCTCTTCCCTCGACTTCCTCAAGACCTCATCCCAAGAGCTTAGTCTTGCTGTCTCCTCACCCTAGAACAGCATTCAGCAGTGGGTCCCCCGCGTGATCCACTCCCAACTGCTGCTGGAATGGCCTTTCCCATCCTCTGCTGCGTGAGCCCGTCTTGCTCCTCTCGTGACCTGCCTAGAATGATCACATGCACGTGTTTGTTCACTGGTCTGCGTCTGTCTGCCTGAGACCAGTGCAAGTTATCTGGGACCCCGGGTCTGTGCTCCTTGTTTACCTTGCCTCACTCCTGAGGGAGGGCCTGGGCACGGTGGGCACGTGAGAAATTCGAACTGATGCTGAAGGGAAGACGTGTGGGTGGAAGGATGGGTGAGTGGACAGATGGACGGCCATTGGGGATGAGTGAATGGATGTGTATATGAGATGGATGAATGGGGGGGAATGGATATGAACGATTGGATGGACGGAAGGAGGGATGGGTGGACAGACGGATGGATGGACAGAAGAAAGGATGGATGGACAGATGGATGGATGGATGGATGGATGGATGGGTAAAAGAATTGGGAGATGGATAGGTAGCTTGATGTGAAAAGTTTGATGGATGGGTGGGTGGATGAGTGGATGGATGAATGGACAGATGGATGGACAAACGGGTGGGTAGATGGATGGATGGATGAACGGATGGATGATGGAGAGACAGATGGATGGATAAATGGATGGATGGATGAATGGATGGATGGATGGATGGGTAAAAGTTGGGAGATGGATGGGTGGATTAATGTGAGAAGTTTGATAGATGGATGGGTGGGTGGATGGATGGATGGATGGATGGGT
>JAJEJO010060232.1:9991-39507 GCA_020662805.1 Glaucomys volans | reverse complement strand
CCGCTTTCCCTCACAAGGGTGGAGCCAGCTGCCCCAGAGCAGCTCTGCAAAACCCACAGTGAGAGGTGAGGGGCGTGGCCTCCCAGCCCACCGGTTTACCTCCATGAATTACAGGGGACCCCCACATGCACCCCAGAGAGGCATGGTTTTCTTTTCTGGCTGAGCTGGGAGCCGCAGGTCTGGGCAGAGTAGCTCACATATGGGAAATTGTTTCATATTAATAAAATATGAGCCCTTGGCCTCTAAGAGCAGAAGGAAGGTCACAGAGCCCTGCTGCTCTGGGCGTCTGCCCTCCTCCCCCAGCCTTGGCGCCTGGGATCATCGGGGCTGCTTGGGTTTCTGCTGGATTCTTCTGGGGCGTGTGCGTTTCCAGTGGCTGATCCCAGCCCCACCTTGCGTGAGCCGAGTGCATTCGTGCTGTCTTCTCCCCGTGAAGCCTCAGGACAGTGTCAACTGCGTGGGGAGAACTGTGTATCCATTTGCAACCACAGAAATTGCAGCAAGAGGCAGGGCTGCAGCCATCTGGCTGCCCAGCCCTGTCCCCAGGCTGCTCACCACCCCCACACTGAGCTCCTGGATAACCGGAGAGGCCCAGGAGCCTCCTGCTAGGACTATAGGCCCAGGATCAATCCAGCAGCCCCAAAGACAAGCACAGCCCCTCAAGAGCCCAGAGAACTGCAAGGAGAGGTCCCCAGCCCTTCGGCTCGGCCCTAGATGGCCCGACCTCTTTGCTTCTTCAGGGAGGGCAGTGGCAAGCCTGGGTCTCCTGGCAGGCCTGGGAGCGTGGACTGCCCGTCAGCTCCAGCCTGGCAGCTCCCCAGCTTCATGCGGTAGAGCCCTGGGCCTGTGGCCCTGCCTCCTGCCACCAGGTGTGATGGGAGTGTTGACAGGGTCAGGAACCAGTGATGGACCTTAATGAGAGCTGTCCACTTGGGCCAAGTCCACCTGCAAGGTGACTCTCATGCTCCCAGGAAAGAGTTCAGTCTCCAACACCGTGAGACCCCAATGACTGGGCATACCCCCCACCCCCATGGGAACCCGGACCTAGTGACTCCCCAACAGCATGGAGCAAGTGAGGCGAGTCAGCCAGGCACAGTGGAGAAGGACACTCGGGCCCAGGGTGAGCACAAGCCAAGGCCCAGAGGCAGGAAGTCACGCAGTGGAGGCTGGGGAGGCAGAGAGGAGGGCGCACGGAGGCAGGAGGCCCACCCGGTGTGACGGGCGGCCTTCCCCAGGTCTCCCCTGAACAGACCTGCCCCAGTCATGGGCACGTGGACCCTGCCCCCACCCCGTGCACCCCGTGCCTGTCGGGCGGCACCCTCCATGGGGACTGTCTTCCCGCCTCCCCTCACACCTTCCTGGAGCTTGGGCTTTGCCTTGATCCAGGTATGCCAGGGCTGCTTCCCACCCAGACCCCTTGCAGGGCCAGGACTTACTTATGGGTGGGGGCTGGCGGGGCCTGGGGGTTGCTTCCTGTGTGGCAGGCCTCCCCTCGTCCCCTTTCTGGGGCCCACCTGTCTGGACTCACTGCCTCTGGGTCCCTCTCCACGCCTGACCTGTCTTCACGCATCTTTGTCTTCGCCCTCCGGCCGCAGTACTGCGCAGAAAGGGAGACCTCGCGGGTGCCTTGGCCGTGGACACGCTCTCTAGGCCGCAGTGCGAGGCCTGCAGGGCTTCGGGAAGGTCAAGCTATCACAGCACCGTGGAGCTCCTGGCTGGAGTGGACTGGGTGGATGGTAGCCATGGACACATCATGCCCCCCTTCTTCCCTCCTCCAGAGGAGTTGAGGACATGCGTCCGTCCCCACCCCTTAGACCACCTCATGTCCCGGCCCCTCTCTACCATAGAGTGTGTTCTTTGTCGAGTCCATCCGGGGCCTTTCTGCCTCCTGCTGTTGGATTGGGAGCCCAGGGATGAAGCCACCTCTTGCTCCTGCGGGCAGGTGGTCATCAGCAGCCCGGTTCCCCTGGGTGGACAGATCTCATTCAGCCGGGAGGCCCTGCTCCAGGGGCGAGTGTGGCATCTGCGCCCAGTGTCCACCAGGCACATCCCTCGAGACGGAGAGGGTTTTCCAGCCCGATTCTGCACCCCCAGCTTGGAGCTGTGTGTGTCTCCATTTGCGAGATGTCAGCCCCGTCCGTCCAGAATGGCCCTGTGCCTAAGGGGCTGGCAAGGACCTTCAGGACCTGACCCTTGCTTTCTGTGCCCTTTGATGCACCTACCCAGCGTTGATCGCCATGTTTGTCACTGGGCAATAAAAATCTGAACTTCCTGCCACGGACTGTCTTGTAAAGAAATGCAGCTCATTCCCAGTGAACAGCCCGCGCAGGGGAGAGAGGCCGGAGGGCCCTGAGGAGCCAGCGCACGCTGCCCGGGACCCCTCTCTCGAGACCCTGCCTTCCTCTGTGTCACAGGCTGTCTTCTCTGCCCCACTTGGGGTCCTCGCTGGCAGCTGTCAGACGGTGGCTCCCACCTGCACACAGCACCACCCCCATAGCCAGTGGCAGATGGAGATGACACTCTTGTCCTCTTCCCCCTCACAGACCACGTCTCCATTGGAGGACTCGGGGACAGTTTCTATGAATATTTGATCAAATCCTGGCTGATGTCTGCCAAGACAGACACGGAGGCTAAAGACATGTACTACAAAGCCCTGGAGGTAAGGCAAGTGCTGGATTCTTTGCGGGTGGTTGGTCATTAGCCACTGGCTGTCGCACGGGCCCCTGAGTGCTGGGCAGCAGGGGGCTGGCTTACAGAGGCTTGCTCAGCCCTCCAGGGGCTGGGAGAGGGAGGACAGCAGTGCCCCCAGGGCGCTTGACAGTCTTGTGACTCCTCCCACACGCCCTGAGACAGGCTGCATTGGTGTCCCCCGGAAACCCAAGCTCGGGAGGTTAAGTCTTTGTCCAAGGTCTTGTAGATAGTGACGGTCAGTCTGATTTAGAAACCACAGTTCAAAAATCCCCTCCATGACATCTGTGCTTCAGTGAATGTGCCAATGCCAGGGGCAGCCAGGCTGTGGGCTGGGAGCCCCCATTGGATGCTGCCGAATGAGACCTTCAACCTTCCTCCCACCAACTCAGGGGTGACAGAGTCAGTATGTCCAAGCCAGGAGCAGCCCATTGGATGTGTGGAGACTTCTCTGTGGCTGTTTATGTAGATGGAAACCAGGGCCCAGAGAGGGAAAGGCTCTTGCTCAAGGCCACACAGTGCGAAAGGTGGCAGAGCTGCCCAACTACAGGTCTGTCCACAGGGTGTGGAATGAATGAGGGGTGGAAGGCTGAGATGAGTCCCTGCAAAGAGAGGCAGGTTTTAGGACAGAAGAGGGGTCCGCCCGCCCAGGCCACTGGGAAGAGGGCTGGGGAGTCGTGCCCATCCATAGACACCTTTGAGCCCAATTAATGAAAAGACACTGAACAAGCTCAGGTCTCGCTTCTCCATCAAGGTAGTGGCGCTCATTGGGTCTGTTCTGCCCTCACCGTGGCCTCAACTCCTACCTCATTCCCTCCACACTGGGCTCCTTCTTCCCCACTGCCCTGCTACATCAGTCCCCTGCTTCCCTTAGCACCTGGGGTGAACAGGCCCCTCCTCAGCCCACTGGGTCCCCCCATCAGGCCCTGTGGTCGTGGCTTCCCCTCTCTTCCCTCGACTTCCTCAAGACCTCATCCCAAGAGCTTAGTCTTGCTGTCTCCTCACCCTAGAACAGCATTCAGCAGTGGGTCCCCCGCGTGATCCACTCCCAACTGCTGCTGGAATGGCCTTTCCCATCCTCTGCTGCGTGAGCCCGTCTTGCTCCTCTCGTGACCTGCCTAGAATGATCACATGCACGTGTTTGTTCACTGGTCTGCGTCTGTCTGCCTGAGACCAGTGCAAGTTATCTGGGACCCCGGGTCTGTGCTCCTTGTTTACCTTGCCTCACTCCTGAGGGAGGGCCTGGGCACGGTGGGCACGTGAGAAATTCGAACTGATGCTGAAGGGAAGACGTGTGGGTGGAAGGATGGGTGAGTGGACAGATGGACGGCCATTGGGGATGAGTGAATGGATGTGTATATGAGATGGATGAATGGGGGGGGAATGGATATGAACGATTGGATGGACGGAAGGAGGGATGGGTGGACAGACGGATGGATGGACAGAAGAAAGGATGGATGGACAGATGGATGGATGGATGGATGGATGGATGGGTAAAAGAATTGGGAGATGGATAGGTAGCTTGATGTGAAAAGTTTGATGGATGGGTGGGTGGATGAGTGGATGGATGAGTGGACAGATGGATGGACAAACGGGTGGGTAGATGGATGGATGGATGAACGGATGGATGATGGAGAGACAGATGGATGGATAAATGGATGGATGGATGAATGGATGGATGGATGGATGGGTAAAAGTTGGGAGATGGATGGGTGGATTAATGTGAGAAGTTTGATAGATGGATGGGTGGGTGGGTGGATGGATCGATGGATGGATGGGTGGGTGAATGGATGGATGGGTGGGTGGATGGATGGATGGGTGGGTGGATGGATGAATGGGTGGGTGGATGGATGGACATATGGATGGATGGATGGGTATAGGAGCCGGTGCATTTGTGGACAGAGATGTGAGCAGTTCAGTAGTCTGGGATAGGTGGTCTCTGGATACCCTTTGCTTGCATGAGTCTGTCCAGGAACAGCAGAGCTTAAAGAAGTACATTGAAACAGCCTTCCAAAGCTGTGGGTCTTTGAACCTGTGAGCACAGGATGTTTTTCCCACCCACCTCCCCCACACCAAGACCTGGGTCAGTCTTGACCCGGAGCAGTGACTGGGACTCGGTCCCACCTCAGTGCGAGGTCCAGCCCTCTCCTCCCTGGGCTTTGGTCCAGCAGCTCCTGGGAGGACTGACCTCAGCTCTTCCCTTGCGAAGTTAAGGAGCAGCTGATTCCCTGCCCTCAGGGCACTCTGTCATTGAGGCTTCAAGGGAGAAGTGGCCATGAATTATTTAGGCAGACTGGGAGCTTCACAGAAAGCGCCTGATGAACAGGAGAGAACTGGCCAGGCCCCACAGCCCATCTCCCCCCTGAAGAGCCTGGAGCCGCTCAGGCCTGGGCCAGGGTGTGGGCTGGGCCTCTGGCAAGTTTGGGCCTCTGAAGAAAGTTTCAACCTTGGTGGCATGTTACCTCACCTGGGGAACTGTCAGACCCTTTGTCCAGGCCAAACCCCTGACTGGTAGTCTCCGAACTTCTCAGGGTCAGGGCCGAGTGACAGCATTGTGAAGCTCCTAGGGGACTCCAGGGTGCAGCCACAGTGAATGCCAGGTTAGACCAGTGTCCAGCTGTGGTGGGCCTGGGAGGTGAGACGGGTCCTGCTGGGCCCAGCCCTCAGCATCACAGGGGGAGGGCTTCGCCAGGCTCCCGTGGACACTTGCTGCCCGTGTCTTACCTAGCCGCGTCTTGCAGCTGAGGAGCTGAGGCTGGGGAAGGCCCAGGGTCTCACAGCAGCAGGAGCCAGCACACACACGGGTCTGACTGACCCAAATCCAGTGCTCCTGCCTGCACTCACCAAAACAGAGGGGCCAGGCCGGGCGGGGCCCTCCTGGAGAGCTCCCCCGGAAATCAGCACACCGAGCCTGTGAGCACCCTCTCCTTTGGTCCCTGTGACCATCCCAAGGACTGGGGTTCCCATTTTATAGGTGAGTGCAGTGAGTCTTCAGAAAAGTGAAATAATTCATCCAAAGTCACCCAATTCTTTTTTCTTCTTTTTGTACCAGAGCTTGAACCCAGGGTGCTTAACCACTGAGCCATATCCCCAGCCTGTTTTGTTTGTTTATTCTAATTTTTTTGTTTTGAACCAGGGTCTCACTAAGTTGTTTAGGGCCTCTCTAAGTTGCTGAGGCTGGCCTTAAACTTGCAGTCCTCCTGCCTCAGCCTCCCATGCTGCTGGGATCACAGGTGTGCACCACCGCCCCCACTGTCCACTCAGCCCCTAAACTGCAGAGCAGAGGCTCAGGCCCTGCTGCACCTCGCTGTGATCAAAACCTTCACCCGTTCTCAGCCGCCTGTACCCGCCGGAGTTTTCCCAGGGCTTTAGAAAGCCTTGTCTTCTTTATCTTCACATCTCCCCATCTCAACTGTATCTTCAAAGAGACGCTGATCCATAATTTCCTCTTTACCACAATCACTTAGCGTGGGGCCCACCCCGAGTGGAAATAGCCTCTGGGAGGCGGTCTTGAAGGTTCAGATTTCCAGCTCCAGCATCCGGCATCCTGGCCTCTCCCCCAGATGTCTGTGTTCCTACATCCAAAATGTTGACAGCTGCTAACTCTGAGCCAGGTGGGGGCCCTGACCAGCCCTGATGCTCTTTCCCTGCACAAGGCCCAGCCTGGCAGAGGAGCCCTGGGACCCAGCTCAGCCCAGGAGCCAGAGTGGCCCAGAGCAGACCGCTGGCAGCCATGGGGCTCTCCAGGCTCCTCGGCTACCCCCAGGTGGAGCCGGTGCCCGGCACGTCACCACACCAGCCCTGCCCCATCTGCCACTCAGTGAGGGCCCTGGCAGCAGAGGGGAAGCAAATCCCAACAGGGAGTAGATGCTACTTGAGACCCGAGTGTGCCAGGCCCTGGCCCAGGCCCCTGCGGGCGGCCCCTGCGTCAGTCACCCAGAGTTCTAGAGGGACAGACACTGCACAGAAACGTGGTGCACGTGGGGACAGCACTGGGGGAAAGGTCCCGGCAGGTGAGAGTGAGGGGTACAGAGCTGTGTAGGTCGGGCATCCTCTCCCGGGAAGGGGCATCTGGGAGGAAGCCCAGGGCCAGGCTGAAGTCAGCACCCCAGGGCTCGGCGTGGGAGAGGGAGAGCCGCCCAAGCCAGAGCCCTCACCTCCCGCTGCACACAGGGCGCACCACGAGTCCAGATCCTCACTCCAAAGGCTGACGGCCGTTTTAACTGCGCATTAGGCTTCCTCGGGAGGCATCTGCCCGGGAGTGAGTCCCAGCCAGGGGCCGGGCATATCTACACCTGGCACGCGCTGGCCCCAGGAAATACTCTGAGGCTCCCAAAATATTTGAAAGGGGAAGGGACATGAAAGAAGGGCAGAGGCATAGGACATGGTGGCCCACATTTGTTGGGGACTCTGACCGGAGTAGCCTGGCTCTGCAGACTTGCTGAGTTCTCAGAGCCCCGTGAGGTGGGCAGCACTCCCAGCCCCATTTTATACGTGAGGAAACTGAGGCACAGAGAGAACGTGCCACGTACCTGGGGCCACACAGCTTGGAGCTGCTGGAGAAGAACTCTGAACCCACAGAGTCCGCACCCTGGGAGGGGGCCCGCAGCGGGTCACACCTCAGAGCCCAGCCGTGGAGATGCTCTGGACCTCACCCAAGGTCCCTGGGGACCTCCGGAGGTTCTGAGCAGGCCAGTGACATGGAGTGACACAATTCATTATTGACAGAGTGCAGACCCTGCCCCAGAGTAGATTGGAGGGCAAGAGTGGAGGCAGAGGCGAGGGCCCCAGGGTCCCAGTGGTGACCAGGATCTGCTGGCCATCAAGTCTGGCCTTGAGGCTGGGAGAGCAGTTGCCTGCTGGGCTTCTGGGGTGGGGAGGGGCGGGACGGCCTGACGCCTGCACCCCAGCCCCAAGCCCTGGCCGACAGCACCACCTCCATCGGGAGCCCCTCTCTCCAAAGGGAGCAGCCGCAGGGGAACCCCTGCCTGGGAAAGGGAGGTGGCGGAAGTGCTGAGCTGCTGGAAGCCGGACACAGCCATCTTCAAAGGGTCTTGAAATGTCTTTAAATGTAGAAGATGCTGCATAAGAGACACCCCTGGGCCTGCCTCCCACCCGCCTCCCTCCCACCTCCCGCCCGCCTCCCCGTGGGCGCCGGCCCTGCCAGGGACCATGGCCAGCCCAGGTCACGGGGCCTCTCTGCTGGGGATGGGGATGCTGCAGACCTGCCGGCCACCATCTCCTAAGTTCACCACCGTCCTTTCCCCCCTCTCTGTGTCCCCACGCCCCTCTCTGCCCAACCTCCCTTGCTCCCAGGCCATAGAGACCCACTTGCTGAATGTCTCTCCCGGGGGGCTGACCTACATTGCCGAGTGGCGAGGGGGGATTCTGGACCACAAGATGGGGCACCTGGCCTGTTTCTCCGGGGGCATGATCGCCCTCGGCGCTGAGGATGCCAAGGAAGAAAAGAGGGCCCACTACCGAGAGCTCGCAGCCCAGATCACCAGGACGTGCCACGAGTCATACGCCCGCTCAGGTAACCCTGCGAGGGGAAGGGGCAGCAACAGAGACTGAGGCTAGACACCAGGAGGAACTGGCAAGAGCAGCAGCAAGTACAGGGAGCACACAGTCTTACCATAGTCTCCCCTTGGAAGTGACGGACGTGGCAGTTGAGTGAGGGCTGAGCTGTGGGGACACGGAAGGTGGACCTAGATTGAAAGGGAACAGAGACAATGGAGGCAGTCCTGAGTGGCGTCAGGTGCCATTTGGCTTGACTCACATGTCCGCTGAACCTCACAACAAGGTGGGGAGCCCGGGGCTGAGATGACTTGGCCAACGTCCCATGAGGCAGTGAACAGAGTCCTCCAGCCCCCGAGGCAGAAGCATGGGGCCCTGAGCCTAGGAATCTCCCACCCCGAACCCCCTCCCGTGAGCCTGCCTGCCCCCCCACACCCTCCCTCCAGGGTCTCGCCGCCCCAGTACCATCCCATCGTCACTTACCCAAGACCACCCGCAAGCTCCAGGGCTCCGGTCAGCACCATGCCCACCTGGCACTCGGCAGGGACTGTCAGACACTCAGAAAGCGGGGGCCAGACCCCTCGAGTTACATGTGGAGAAACTGAGTCAGCCCAGAGAGGGGAAGTGACTTAGCCAAAGTTGCACTGCACACGAGTAGCTGAGCCCGGGTGAGGACCAGGTCTGAGGCCCAGCCTGCTCCCCTGCTGCCTCTCGACATGCCCCCCGAGGCCTGGGGAGACGCCAGCTGCTCTCCTGGTGGGAGCTGGGGACCCCAGATCTGCACTAGGAACCCCCTGGCTCCAGGGCTGCTCTCCACCTCCGACTGGGTGACCCTCTCTGTTTGGTGGGGACAGTGGCACAGGTCTCCAGCCGCAGGCTGCCCGCCGTGCACAGCGGCTGGCAGGCAGTGGAGGCTGGCTCTCGGAGCCGTGCCCGGAGAGTCGGGTTGGCAGCGAGGCCTTCCAAGCGGTCTCTATTCTCCGCACAGCCCACTCTGCCTGGGCCACCAACAAACAGCGGACCTCAGGAATAGTAAAGAGCTCCCGCTTTGTCCGTGGGTCAGCCCAACATAAGACAGTCGCACTGCAGTGCTCCAGCCGGCCTGCCGCCTGCTGCCCTCACCCTGTTAGCAACTTGGCACAACTACGGTAGTGTCCCGGCGGCTCCAGCCGCTTCGCCATTTGACAAGACAGGAGGGGCCAGGGTCTAGGTACCTGCTCTTACAGGAAGCCCTCTGAGGAAGGACAGTGGCACCGGAGCTCCAGTCTCGCTATTGAGAAAGGGCAACCCCCGGGGATTCCAGACTCCGATGGAAGGGGAGCCTAGCTGACCTGGACAGGTTGTGCAGGCGGCAGAGGGCGGAAGACCTGACCCACGTGCCCTAAATTTTGGACCTAGAGAGTTAGGTCTAGGAGGGGGAGAAAGAGAGAGCCCAGCCTGGGGGGGAACAGGGCATCAGACAGATCCAGGGTCAAATCCCAGCTCAGCCACAACTTGCTGTGTTGCCTTGGACAAATTACTTAACCTCTCTGATCCTCAGTTTCCACATGCATGAGGGGAATATTATAGCATCTATCTTAGCAAAAAATAGCTCTCTAAAGATCGAAGTAATGTATGTCAAGCACACAGCACTGCCCTTGAAATCACAAATGGCAGCTCCGCTGGCCGTTATAATTATGGTGATGCAGCCAGGCGTGGTGGCGCACGCCTGTAATCCCAGCACTTGGGAGGCTGAGGCAGGAGGATCACGAGTTCAAACCTAGCCTCAGCAACTTAGCGAGGCCCTAAGCAACTCAGTGAGACCCTGTCTCTAAATAAAATACAGAATAGGGCTGGGGATGTGGCTCAGTGGTGGAGTGCCCCTGGGTTCAATCCCCAGCACCAAAAAAATAAATAATTATGGTGATGCAGAAAACAAAAATGGCGATGAATTGTCCAGAAACAGTGACAATAAAGCCCAGCCCTCGGCAGGTCTGCCTCCTCTGTTGGCCCCCTCTGTCTGACGAGGGCTCTCCTGGGGTCTTCCTCATCCCCACCAGACTCTGCTTCGGAAGGTTGGGTCTGGGAGGTGCTCAGAGCAGTTTCCTGAGAAAGGGGGTCTGCACGCCAGCCAGCGTGTTCAGGACCCGCCAGTCCCGTGAGGAGCGATTTCCCTTGGTTGGACCCGCTCTTCCCCAGGCATGTCCAACCTGGACCCTTTTCTGCCATGGGTACACTGCCCAAGCCTTTCCTCCCCAGTCCGCAGCGCGATCCTCCTGATGCTCACATCCCACACTGCAAAACTCTTGCAGGCTCGAGGGTGTTGCCCTGGCCCACCAAGGCCCAGGGCAGCTGTGTGCCCCCGGGCATGGCCCGCCCATGCCAGCGGGTGGCTGGCATGGGGCACCCACATTCCCCCCGGGCAGCAGACCCCAGCGGGGCCTGAGCTGGTTCCTCCACTGGCCGTTCCCACAGGTACCAAGCTGGGGCCCGAGGCCTTCTGGTTCAGCTCCAGCATGGAGGCAGTGGCCGCCCAGCCCAGCGAGAGCTACTACATCCTGCGGCCCGAGGTGGTGGAGAGCTACATGTACCTGTGGCGGCAGACGCACGACCCCATCTACAGGGAGTGGGGCTGGGAGGTGGTGATGGTGAGTGGCTGGGGACCCGCACCCCAGGGGAAGCGCGGTTGGGCCCAAGCCCCCACCAGGGCACGGAGAGGAGGGCCTCGCGTGGGCGCAGGGGCCTGGGCCCCGCTCTCAGCACACCTCCAGGGCAGTTGGCGCAGACCCCAGAGCTCCCCCGGCCGCTGCAGAGCCAGATGGCAGAGGCGCCTTCTCTGAAGCAGGGCCGGAGCCAGGCCAGCAGCTCCCCGCCGTCCTCTTGCCACGGCCCGCCTGGCCCCAGGTGGCCTGGCCACTCCCTAAGCCTCCCCTCGGCCCGAACCACCTAGCTTGAAACCTCAGACCCTCCTCAAGGTGGGTGTAAAGGTGTGGGCTTCCGGAAGGTTCTTTGGTGCATGCTGGACTCTGTCCTTCTCCCCACCACCCTGTGCCCACACTCAGGCAGGAGGCCCTGCCTGCAGAGGTCCTGGGGCACTGCTCAGGGCAAGGGCATGGCTCCTCGACCAGTGTCCACCTGCTTCCCTGGGGCCCTGGCCCTTGACCTCAAAGGCCATGTATCCTGCGCCCTGTGTCCGACCCACAGACCCCTCTGTGGCCGCATCACAGTCCATGCCGAAGGCTGACGGGCAGTGGCCCTCGTGCCTCTGGCCCAGGGACGGTGACTCCAGGAACCCTCGTGTGCCAAGTCCATTCCCTGGGCCCGCCATGCTGGTCACGGTGACCATCCGTTTGGCCTTCGGCTGCCACGGAGGCCAGGGTCTGGCTGTCCGAGGCCTCCCCTCTCCCTGCTGAGCTGCCGCCTCCCCGCAGGCCCTGGAGAAGCACTGCCGGACCGACGCTGGCTTCTCGGGGATCCATGACGTCTACAGCGAGGTCCCCAGCCACGACAACCGGCAGCAGAGCTTCTTCCTGGCAGAGACGCTCAAGTGAGTCGGGCGACCTCGCCAGAGGCCATGCCGGCAGCTGGCGGGGGGTGGGGGGGCAGCAACCCCACCAGCAGCCAAGCTCTGGGGCCACCAAGGCGTCCCCAGGGGGAGGGATGAGCTCGGGGGCAGCTGTTTGTCCCCTCAGACTGGGACCAGAATCCACCGGTGACATCCGAGGCTGCGTCAGTTCTCCCACCTGCTCCCAAGGTCCCGAGATCTCGGAAACCCTGTCCTTCTTGACAAACAGGACATGCTGCTGGGCTCCGTGCCACCAGATGGGACCGTGCTCGTGCAGCCTCGCTGCCGGAGCCCTCCCCCCTCCCTGGTCTCCTGCCACTCCCACAGTGGGACCCTGTGCCTTAGCCTGGCATGGCCAGTTTCTGCCAGTCACAGCCCTAACCCCGGGTGCTGGAGTCCTAGCGCTCCAGCTGCTCCCGTGCTGCCCTGATGTGCTGAGTGTGGAGAGGCCCAGGCAAGAGTTTGGACAGGTGCCGGACAGGTGTCTGCCAGCCCAGCAGCTCAGGAGACTGAGGCAGGAGGATCACAAATTTGAGGCCAGCCTCAGCAACTTAGCAAGACCCTAAGCTAAATGAAAAGGGCTGGAGGTGTGGCTCAGTGGTGAAGCAACCTTGGGTTCAATCCCCAGCACCAAAAGTGGGGCTCAGTTAGACAGCAGCAGCTCTCAGGCCACCCCGTCAAGGAGCATCCAGGCTGGGCTGGCACGCAGGGCCAGGCAGGCGAGGCTCACCCGGGGGCCAAGCCAGGGGTAAACCAGGTCCCACAGACCTCAAACTCAGGGTGTCCCTCAGCATCCAGGGTCCCCCCTGTGAGCAGTCCTGGGGTCCTCGGCCTTTCGCCCTCGGCCCCAGGCTGGTCTCCCGGCCACCTTCCCCAGGCACTGACCGCGCTCTCCTCCTGCCCTGCCGGGGCGTAGATACCTCTACCTTCTGTTCTCTGAAGACGATGCGCTCTCGCTGGAAGACTGGGTGTTCAACACCGAGGCCCACCCGCTGCCCGTGAAGCACCTGGACAGCTCCGACAGGGCCGGGCACCCGCAATGACCGGCCCCGCCACTCCGGGGCGCTCAGGGATGCTTGCCGTTCGGGGATCCGGGACCCAGCCCCGCAGGCCCCGGACGGACGCGTCAGGCCGGCAGCTTCTTTTCCTCTGTGAGGAGACAGGACCTGGAGTCAGCGATGACTCGAGGGCCGCGGTCACACCAAGGCCTGACGTCCCTTTCTACAAGGAATTTCTAGGAAACCCACTCACGGGCCATCCGGGCCAGGGACGGGGTTTGCACAGTGACCCCTAGTGGTCCATTCCCTTCCTTTTGGTTTTGGGGTTTTTTTGTTGCTGTTTTTACTTAATTTGATTTTTCTTTACACTTGAGTATATTACAATCATGCATAGAGTTTTCAAAAATCACGTGCTTGCTAGATCGGAGCCATCGGTTCAGGACTTGGGGACGCATCTCCCGGGTCCTGACCGTTCTGTCTGCACCTTCTGCCCACGCCTCCCTGTTCAGCCGCCTGTGATTCACCTTATGATTTGAGGGGTTCCCTTTGATCTGGGCCTAAGTGTTACAAATCACTAGTGCTATTTTCATTATTGTAATGGAGAAATATGTGAACTAGAATAAAGGAGTTTATTGAATAAGGAATAAGATTGGGCTCATTGCACACCAGTGACTCCTGGGAAAACTACCACCACGTTATCATCAGAAAGAATAACCACCCAGCAAATGATTTAAGGTATAATTTAGTGAACGATTTCAGCTCGTATTACTTCCCCCTAAATTGGCCTTAATGTATTCAGGAAGTGCGAGGAGGCTGATCCTTCAGATGAAGTTGGGGATTTATACTCAGGTTGAGGCTTGGAGGAAACCCAGAGAGGAGCAGCAACTTGCCCGAGGTCACACAGCCAGTCAAAGTCAGAGATCATCTCCTGGCCACTCTGGGCCTCTGTTCATCGGCTGTTGTTTGGCAGATGCCTGCAGTGCTGGGCTAGAGGACAGAGACACAGCCAAGAGCAGGACGGTCCTAAACCTGCAGTCAAGGAGCCTGATCACAAAAGCGACCTTCAGCTAGGGGAGGTGGCTGCAGGTGCTGCTGAGCCAGCAGTGGCCAGGACCACCCTAGGGGTGCCCTCGTGGCAGGTGACCTTCAAACCAAGACCTCAAGATGAGTAAGAGCAGCCGGAAGAGTGTCCAGCAGGGAGACAAGTACCCAACAAGCCGGGACCCTTTTCCCGTCCTCCCAGTGCCCAACCTGCCGCCAGATCATTGGGAGAATGAGGCGCTCGGTCCCCATGCCAAGATCAGACGCCTGCCACAGGATGATGCTGAGCCTTCCCTGTGGCTCTGCTCGTAAACCCAGGGGCCGTCAGGGTGCAGGGACCCGGCTCTGTCCTGGCTCTGTGAGCCCAAGCAGGTCCCTCCCCGCTTTGGGCTCCTCTTCTCCATCGAGGAGAGAGAAGGTCCCCTTCCCAAGGATGTGAGGGCAAACGTCACTCCTCGTACCCTGGGGGGCCAGAGATGCTTTTCCTTTGTTCTGGAGACTCAGACCCCCAGGATCCTCTTGAGCGGAGCTGTGGGTGCGCAGCCCCCCTGGCAGGACCCTGAGGCCGGGGGCATAAGGCCCTGCAGTCCCCCTCGGCCCCTAGGGGGCAAAACAGGAAAACTCACTGCACAGACACTGTAGAGAGGTTCGGAAAGGAAGAGAAGCAGGAAGAAAAATCATTTACCATCCTACTCTCCAGAATGAATATTGTTATATTTTCCTCTAGACCTTTTTCTATGAATATATAGAATATATATTTTGCAAACATGGTATCATCCTATGCATACTGTTTTCTTATAATCTGCTTTTGCACTTAACTAAATAATGTGTACCTCTTTCCGCGTCAACAAATATACATTTATGTCATCACTGTGCCTGGTTGTGTAGTATTCCATTGTGTGCTGTATCATACTTTGTTGATCTAAGCCCTGTTGCTAAGCTTTTGGGTTTGTGCTAGTTTGGGGTCTTAGTTACAAATAATAAAAACCAATTCTCTCTAACTTAAGCGAAAAACAAAAACAAAAACAAAATGAATGTATTGAAATGCCATGAGGTGACTCTTGGAATCCCAGGAGAGAATAGCCAGATCTTGAGAAAGACCAGAAAGATTTTAGTTGCCAGGGATCCTGCAAGAATGAGGGAGCAGCCTCCTCAGACACTATCAGGATGGGTGAATCCAGAGTTTCCAGGTCCTCCTGTGTCCTCTGTCCATGTGGCCCTGCCTGGGTCGGAGCCTGCCCCTCCCCAAGGGCAGGCCAGCATTTTGACTGACAGATCCTCCCAGACCCCGGGCTGTGGGGAGTGGATGGTTCGCTGGAGGGAAGCCCCGCATGAGCAGGCGGAGAGGCAGGCACCACGGCTGCTGCAGTCCGCCTGGGTTTTCCAGGGCAGAGGGGGCTCTTGTTACCCTGCCCAAACGTTTCCACAGCATCCACGCCCAAAGCCACTTTGCAGTACCCCAGCCCCAGGCTCCCTGCTGGGCTCATGTCACCGTCCCCCTCCACACTCCCCAGAATCTTGTCCTCTGCTTCTTTGCTGAGAGCAGCTTCTGAGAATGAATGTTTTAAAGTCCATGCTCCGGGAGGCCCTCGCACGTGGAGAAACAGCCTTTGGCAACTTACCTTCATTCCAGGGATAAGCTAAGCCAGACCCAGGGCAGCTGGGAGAGGCATCTGGGAATCGGCCTCCCTGGAGGTGGGCCTTCACCCACACAGGCCTGGCCTTCCTGGCTCCTCCTTGGGGGCCACAGGGTTCCCAGACTCATTTTAAGCCTCTTCTTCACCGTCAGCACCTGTTTTCTTCATCCATGGGCTTGAGGCTGGTCCCTTCCCAGAAAGTTTCTTTACCCCCTGGCTCCAGGCCCTGAGCCCTGCTGATGGCCACACCTTGGGGCAGAGTGGGGCCTGGGGATGTGGCTCAGCACCCCTGGATTCCATCCCCCAAATAAATACATAAAGGCAGTAAGACGTGATTCTCAGCACTGCCTTCTCTGCTCTGGAGAGGTGACCCCTCTGTGACTTGAGAGAGGCTGGAGGTGGGGAGTGGGCGGGTCCCCCACTTCCCTGCTGGGGTCTGCTGTCCCCCCTCTGTGACTGATGCTGGCTGGCCTGCTGGGGGGGGGCAGCAGGGCGAAGGCCCTTCCTCGCGTCTCCAATGCCTGTTTGGTTTCCTGTATTTGGAGCAGAATTTTGATCCCACTCAGCCTGTCTCTTAAGTCAGAGCTTCTCAAACTTGACCGTGCACGTGAATCACCTGGGACCTTGTTAAAACTCGGCTGTGGGTTTGGTGGGCCCGGCGCTGAGCCCGGATGCTGCTTCTCTAACGAGCTCCCGGGAGATGCCCGTGCTGCGGGCCCCGGGCGCACGGAGCAGCGTGGCCTCGGTTAGTGGCCGCTCGTTTGCTCCCTGCCTTTTATTTGCATCCCTGGAGCTGAACCTGCTCCAGGGTGCGTAGAGGGCTCAGGTGCTGGGGTGGCATCTACCACCCCAGCTCTGATCCCAGGCTGGGATCCCAAAACAGCTGTGCCTGTCACCTGTGTCCCCGGCGCCCTCTCCTCCAGGACAGGCAGGACCAGACAGCAGCCAGCGGCTGGTGACCGGGAGCGACACGCCCACCGGGTTTCCTGCACACCCTGCTACCTGGTGTGTGGCAGAGAGCGTTTCCGGGGTGGTAAGTGCAACGAAGCACTCAATTTTTAAATTTTATTTCATTTTAATTGAATTTAAATACCCATATTTGGTGTTGGCTTAGAATTGAAATTTAGGAAGTTAGTACCCTGCTCACACCCCACCGGACCCTTGGCCACCTGCATTGGTACAAAATAACCTTGTCACAAAGCATATTGTTCAGAGACTCGGGGATTCCTGAGCCATACCTGGTTATTTTTATACTCGTTCCAAGTCTGTGTTCCTGCACAAGCCCTGGTTTGGTTTGGTTCCGGCTCTCTCACCCTTAGTTTACCTTCAGACTGCGAGAGACAGGTCAGGTGGAAGGTGGTGAAGAGAGAGTCCCCACTGGGGCTAGAACCAGGTGGAGCTGCATTCGACCCTGCACTGACCTTTCCCTGGGCTGTGTGGCCTTGGGCAAGCCCCTTAACCTCTCTGAGCTCTGCCTCCGATCTGCAAAATGGAGAGCAGTTCCCAAAGTTAACTGAGCCCTGGCCCCTGTGGGAACGCAGTGCGTGGAAGCCTCGCTGTTGTTGTTGCCATGTGAACTTATTTGTAAATTATAAAACCTTTCGTAAACCAGAGGCACACGCCGCTGTCAGAAAAATCTCCTTTTCAACAAAACGCTCGCAAACTCGGAGGAAACCACATCAAGCGGGCCCAGGAGAGGACCCGGCTCTCGGAGCAATAAATCTGAGTGCGTCCTGCTTCTCTCACTGAGCAAGCCTGCTGCCGTGAGCCCCTGGGAAACTGGGGTGAAGACTTGCTGGCTTGGGCTGGAGTACTGCCCAGCAGGGGCCAGGACAAGAGGAGGGTGCTGGGACCTGGCCAGGAAGGGTCTGTGGGGGACATTCCCCTTCCCTGGTAAACCCTCCCTCCAGCTCTGGGAGGGAGGTGACATAGGACCCTCACTTACAGAGGACGGTCCCTGAGGCTTGCTGAGGTCGACAGCTATTGGGCCTCTGCTGGCCTCCAGGGAGGTCCTCTGCCTCCTCCTGCCCTGGCCACACCCTTGTCTCCCCACCCTGGCATAAAAGAGCCCGAGTCCAGGGCAGCCCTCACCCCACTCTCGATATCGGCCGATGACAGTTGGTTTTAACCTGTTGTCCCAACGTAGGAATTAATAGTATCGTGGTTGCTTTCCAATGTGCTCCACGCCTGTAATCCCTCCTGGCTCGGGAGGCTGAGGCAGGAGGATCGAGAGTTCAAAGCCAGCCGCAGCAATGGCGAGGCCCTAAGCAACTCAGTGAGACCCTGTCTCTAAATAAAATCGGGCTGGGGATGTGGCTCGGTGGCCGAGTGCACCTGAGTTCAATCCCTGTACCAAAAAAAAGCCCCCAAAAAACAAAAACAAAAGTGCTCCAATTTAGACGATGCGCCATTTCCCCTCCTGGTCTGTGTGGAAACAGTGGTGTTCCTTCCAGAAGCCTTGGGCGCCCTGGAAACGCACGTGGACAGGCCAGAGTCTGTCCTTCAGAAACCCACTGGAGAGTCCCCATGATGCCCCACCCTCCTGCCTGGACTCCCGCCCTCAATGTCACCTCCTCCCGAAGCTCCATCCATGCCCCCCACCCTGCCCTGCCTGAGCAAAGGCTCATGGGAGTCGCCCCCCACGCCTGGGAGCTCCTAGGTGGCAGGAGCCTTGTCTCCTCCCTTTGGTGACCTACATGCTGGGGACTCGGGATTCATCCTCCACCTGGCCTATCTTCCAAGCTGGACCGGTTGAGCCTGGACACAAGGACACGGGAGGGAAGACGGTGACCCATTTCAATGCAGGGTCTCTGCGGGCGGTCCTGCCACAGCTGAGGGTGGATTCCAGAAGGCCCGGATGTGGGAGCTCTCTCAGGAGCGAGCGGGAAGGTCCTGGGAAGGTGGAGGACAGGCTGGTGGGTCACGGGGGCGAATGCAGTGAGGATGGCGGGGCTCACACCATCACCAATCACCGAGTCCCCACCCCGTCCTGTGGAGAGAGGGGCAGACAGGCCAGCCTGGCAGCCATCCAGGGCTGCAGCCATCCAGGGCTGCGGCCACCAGCACACGCAGACCACCCAGCCCTGACTCAGGGGCCCTGGCCAGCAGCTCCGCCCTGGGGAGTTTTCCTGGTCTGGGGCGGGGGGGGCGGCTTTGGTCCACAGAATGGGGTGCTAGTCCATCAGTGGTTCTCAGGGTGCAGCCTGCAGCTCTGGGGTCCCACATGAGCCCCACTGAGTGGGTGACTCTGGGGAGCCATCCCGCGTGCCCACCACCAGCCACTCCTCCCTCGCAGCTCCAGTGCGGGACCGAGGCCCCCATCAACCCCTCAGCTGCTCCCACCCGGCCTGTCCCCAGTCCATCCCAGGTAGCCCTCGATGAACCAGGTGAGAAGGAAACTGCCCCTTCAGACGGTGGGAACGCCCTCCCATCACACCGTCTTCCACACAAAACCAATTTTTAAAAAAATTCACAATGAAATCTTCACTATAAAAATTGAAGTCCGAAAAACTAACACCCAAACTCATCCTTCTCTGCTTTCCACTCGCTCCTGGCCAGGGGGCTCCTCGGGTGTCAGGCCCCTCAGCTGTCAGGACTCCTGCAGCCCTAGGGCCTCCTGGGCCATCTGCTCCCTCGCTGGCGTGTCCTGTGATGTCCAGTTAGCCAGGCCCCAGCCTTCCTGAGCAGCCTCAGTGTGCGCCAGAGCTGGGGTTAGAAATACGAGCAAACCCCCTCCCCCTGGGTCTTGTCCCAGCAAAACATGCTCCAGAGCCCCTAAGCCAGACTCGAGATGCCCTCAGCATCGGGGCCAGAGCGCGGTGAGGAGGTGGGTAAAGGAGAAGAGGTGGATGTGGGCGTGGTGTCCAGGGGCCACGGCTCGCAGGTGGAGGGAGGCCAAGGGACACTTCCATCTTCTCACCCAGTTCTGAAGACCTCCACCGTGCCTTTCCCAGGTCTCAAATGGCACGGGCCACCTTCTCCACCAGGCGCCACGCCCTTGTGTTGGTAAAGTCTGGGTCCCGGCTGCACCGTTCCCGCACCCCTCTGTGGCAGGGGCTCCACCTTCACTCCAGTCTTCCTCCCCACGCCGGATTCTGAGGTTGGGTTATAGGGCTCATTGCTGACTCCCAGCAGCTCTTCTGGAGTCCTCCAGCTACTTGGCTATCAGCAAAGAGCCATCAAGGATTTTCCCCGGGCACTGTCGCAAACGCCTGTGATCCCGGTGACTCAGAGGGCTGAGGCAGGAGAAGCGCAAGTTCAAGGCCAGTCTCAGCAATTGAGCAAGACCCTCAGCAACTGAGTAAGACCCTGTCTCAAAGTAAGAAATAGAACAGGCTGGGGATGTGGCTCAGTTGAGAGCAGCCCTGGATTCAATCCCCAGTACCAAAAAAAAAAATCTTTCCTGTCACCCAGGCAAAGGGCCAGGGCTGACCCTGCAGCTGTGAAGGGGACACAGGCCAACACATCTGGGAGACAAGTGTGGAAGGAAGGGGAGCCACAGACGGTAGCACTGGGGTGCCTGAGGAAGGACAGTGGAATCAGGGAGGTCAGGGGTGGACTCTGAGCAGCTGACATGTGTCCCAGTTTGTGGGAAGAGCACTCCAGGCAAAGGGAACAACAGATGCGAAGGACAGAGGTGGGAAGGTTGGAACAGTGACGGGGCCAGGAAGGCCGGAGCGGCGGGAGGGGGCTGCCCTGTGGGCTCGGGAGGTCAGCAGCACGAGCTCCCTGGCAGGGCCAGGTGGGCTGGGCTGAGTCTAGTTTTAATCCAGAAGCAGCAAGAAGGCAGGAAGCATTTGAAGCAGGGGCGTGAGAGCCCGCTTTACACTTTGAGTTTCCTCTGGCTTGAGTGGAGGGACCTGGGAATTCTCCCCGCCAAAGTGTGTCTCAGTGGAGAGCCATCCGGTCCCCACACTGCTGCTCCTGAAGCCTGTGGGCCAATGGGGGTCCCTGCTTGGCTTAAGGAGCCGGGAGGCTTCAAGGGCCCCTGAAACCATCTCTCTGCCCCCCCCCCAGCGTGCCCCCCACTCCTTTCAAGCTGGCCTTGCTACACATTCTTAAAAATCCAAGCTGTTTCCTATGATGGCCCTGTAATCCCAGCAACTCAGGAGGCTGAGGCAGGAGGATGGCAAGTTCAAGGCCAGCCTGGACAGCTTAGTGAGACCCTGTCTCAAAATTTTAAAAAGGGGGTGCTGGGTGTGTAGCTCAGTGGTAAAGCACCTCTAGGTTCAATCCCCAGCATAATATATATGTATAATGCTCAGATAATACTGTCTCCCCCCAACCCATAACCAGGACCTTCCCTGGTGAGTCCCTCACAGGCCTGGACTCTGCCTTGTCCCCCTGGCTGTGCCCATCTCGCCAGGTTGCTCTCTATGTACTTCCCCTAGGGTCCCGACCCACAGTTTCCAGGGCCTTCCCCTCTGTCACATGGTTCCCTGCCTGTGATCACCATGTGGCCTTGACATTGTCCCTGTCCAGAGCTCACCCAAGGGGCTGGGCAGCCCTGACTGCCGCCACCCACCCTGGCTCTCCGGTGTCACCGACCAGCTACTGCAGGAAACCACCCCACCTGCTCTCTGCAACCTTGCCCCTCCTTGTTAAGTCCTCCTGGGCAGCTGGATCCCTCCCTGAGGGCCACCTGAGCCACCTGCTGGCCTCTGGTGCGCCTGGACATAGCCGGCCCCTTCGTCCCTCCTGCTCAGTGCCCCCTCAGCGCCCTCTGCCTCCACCCTTGTTTGCTTCTGTTTCTCCATAGTTCCAGGGATCCACACCAGTCCTCTTTCTCCTCGAGTTTTTGGTTTGGTTCTGCAATACTGTGGGTGGAACCCGGTCCTGGAGGACTCCAGGCAAGCCCCTACCCCTGAGCCACGCGCCTGCCCTCTGCTGAGCTTTTAAGTGGACTTTTATATATATAAAAACTTAAGGTAACCAGATACAGTAAGGTAGAACATATACTCCCCTCAGATGTCCAGCTCACGGGTGCAGACCTGGGTACAAGTCCACAAACCCACCTCCCTGGTCAAGATCTAGAATGTTCCCAAAACCCAATAAGTTCCCTGCCAAGATCTGCCACCCCAGAGCAAGCCCCAGGGGACCTCTTTCACCATTGATTAATTTCAGGCACAAAATTTCAAAATTCCCTTCTTGGTCTTTGAATTGTCGAATTCCACTGGGATGTGTGTGTGTGTGTGTGTGTGTGTGCGCGCGCGCGTGCACGCATGTGTAATATTATTCAGCCATTAAAAAAAAGGAAATTCTGTCATTTACAGAAGCAGGGATAGAACAGGAAGACATTATGTTAAATGAAATAAGTCCGCACAGAAAGACAAATACCACACGTGCCCACTGTGCAAACCTCAGAACGAAAAGCGGCTTTTGCTCACGGCAGTGGCTCTCAGGCCTGCAGATGCCCCTGGGGACTGGAAGCAGGTGAAGGCTGGTACCTTTGTTTCCCATCTGTCTCCTGGGGTCAGGTGCTGGAGTGGAGCACAAGGTTCCCAGCCCTAAATTTACCCAGCCTATCTGTCCCCCTTTAAGACTGAGGACGCTGAGATAAGAGTAACTAGGACAGTTTCAAGATTTGCAGGGACGTTCAACTGCCAGACCCTCGGGGCTGTATGTCGAGGTCTTCCGTCCTCCCCGAACCTGCAGTCGCCTTGAATTCCGGGAACAGCAGAGCCTCCCAGACAGATCACCCCGTGATGAGATCACCCCCTGAATGGGAGCAGTTACCCCACGACAGGAACGGAGGCTGCCCCCTCTGATGACCACTCCTGAGTGATCATCTCATGGGGACCAGATTTCCCCTCACTTGATGAGACGACTCCTGAGTCATGTCGCAGAACCAGTCCTGAGATAATGATGGAGCCCATCAAGGCCTGACCAGGGTGACTCGCCTACCAGCCGACCTTAGAGGCCCACAGCGTGATGTCAGGTTTTCATCACTGTGACCAAAATGCCTGACAAGGAGAATTTAAGGAAGAGAAGCTTGATTTGGTCTCATGGTTTTAGTCCACTGCCAGCGACTCCATCGCTCTGGGCCCGAGGCGAGGCAGAACATCATGGCGGAAGAGTGTGTCAGAGGAGGCTGGTCCACTGAGGCAGCCAGAGAGCCGAGAGACAGGGCAGGGGCCAGGGAGAAGAGAAGGTCCCCAAGGGCCTGTCCTCAGTCGCACATTCCTCCAACTGGGGCCCACCACCTCCCAAGAGACCATTCAAATTATTAGTCCATCAAAAGGATTGATCCACTGACGAGGTCAGAGCCCTCGTCACCCATCACCTCCCGAAGCCCCGCCTCTGAGCACTGCTGCATGGGGGACTCAGCCTCCAGCACACGAGCTTTCGGGGGACGTTCCAGATCCAAAGCATAACACCTGCCTCTGTTCCCCTTTTCTACAAAACCTCAGTGTTGGAAGCACGCCTGTAATCCCAGCAGCTTGGAGGCTGAGGCAGGAGATCAAAGTTCAAAGCCAGCCTCAGCAACTTAGCGAGACCCTAAGCAACTCAGTGAGACCCTGTGTCTAAATAAAATATAAAAAGGACTTGGGATGTGGCTTGGCGGTTGAGTGCCTCTGGGTTCAATCCCTGTACCAAAAAACAGGAAGAAAACCCAATGTTTCTATCAGTCCCTTGAAGATCCATCTCTGGTCATTGCACCCCAATATCTGTTCTTCCCAGTGCGACTGTGTGCTTTAAGCTCCTCCCACCCTTCACCCCGGCCTGTCTCTTTGATTGGCGTATGGGGATGGGTGGCTGAACCTGGTCTGTGGGGACCACCAGGCCTGGACCTTCGTCAAGGACTCCAGTAATAGAAGCTGAAAAGCCGACCTCATGGAAGCTGAGGACAGAACAGTGGTAGCCAGGGCCTGGGACACAGAGAGAGGATGGCTCCTGGGACAGGGACAGTTGATGTGAGGAATAAAGCCCAACGCGTTGCAGCACAGTAGGAGAACGAGGTTTGACAGCGATGAATCGAACATTTCAAAATAACTGAGACAGAGGGTTTTGAATGTTCCCAACACAAAGAAATGATCAGCATTTTGTCAAGAGATGACTACGAGCCGCCGTCCGTCCCCCTCCTGTGAGATTATTTTTTAGTTTTTTGATGTTCGGCTACATCTTTTTTGGTGTTGGAGGAGCCTTGTCATCAAACACACTGGCTGGCAAATGCCACCAACAAGACGAGCCATGGTCGTGAGCTCCCAGTGTTCATGGGCATCTGGACACGCCTGTGTCCCCCGGCCAGCCTGCAGGTCACTCTGCTGGGAAGGGCTTTGCTTTCCTCCTACATGTGAGTGACACACGGGCTGCTGAGGACGGCAGATGACAAGGGAGACCCTGAGGCACACAGTGGGGTTTAGAATCTTGTCCTTGTTTTTTTGTTTTGTTTTGTTTTTTTGTTTTTTGGACCAAGGACTGAACCCAGGGGCACATAACCACTGAGCCACATCCTCAGCCCTTTTTATTTTTTATTTAGAGACAGGATCTTGCTAAGCTGCTGAGGCTGACTTGGAACCCGCCATCCTCCTGCCTCTGCCTCCAGAGCTGCTGGGATAACAGGCGTCCGCCACTTGCTTGGCTTTTCCCATTGTTTCTTGACCTTGGCGCTGGCCTAAGACCATGTGTCCACCAGAGGCTGTCCCTGGCTCTGCAGCACGGGCTCACTGTGTCCCTGTCCTTTTCCCCCCCCCCCCCCCCCCGTGTTCACTGATTCACGCGCCCCCCGCCTACGCCCCTCCTCCCTTCCTTTGATGCCCCTACTAGCCCTGAGTCTTACCCTGTAATTTTTGCTTTTAATTTTGAAACCTTTTTGTGACTTCACAATAAAAAGGATGCAGGTTAAACAAACAAAACAACCACCACAAGAAATGACCAGAGTCTGAAATGTCTGAGGTGATCCATATGCCAGCCACCTCTGTGACTGATCCAAAGTGATCTGCACACACTGTGTGGTGTGTAAAGTGCCACATTGTGCCCCCATGAACATATACGGTTACTACAGGTCAGTTAAAAAATTTTAAAAATTTTTTTAAATTTCACTTAATTTTCTGTCCCAAATTGTAAGAGATTGTTTATAACAACGTGTCTCCTGTGGAATAAGGGGCCTCGAGCTTTCTCTCCCCATTTGCGGTTAAAACTCCAAAGCACACAACTAAGGTTAGAATTCACGAAATCGAGCGTCTCAGGTGCAGGTGTGACCCTCCCTGGTCCGGGTGACCGGCTCAGCCCAGTTTGGACCTCCGTGCTTTTAGGACTGAGTGTCCTACATCCCAACCCCCCACCCCTGTCAGTCCAGAGCAAAGCAGGACGGCCCCTCACCCCTGCCCTGTTCTTGCCTTGGCCCTGGACACAGCTCAAAACAGACAGGTCACGAGGAGCAGAATCTGGGACAGGGAACCCGGCACCATCTGCTGGGCCCGACCTTGACCATGAGAAGGCTTCCAAATGTCACACTCGTTTTTGGTAGCGTGTGTGGACTCTGCCAGTTCTACATTTTGACATCTGCCCACTCCCACCCCCGGCCTGGGTGAGCGACAGGACGGAGAAGAGGGTAATTGTACAAAAAGGGAAATTCCTTTTGGATCTAGGCATTCAATGCCCAGGGCTCCAGGAGTCTCACCCCGCACAGCTGGCGCTCATTCCCGCCAGGAGTCTCTCATCCCTGATGGAGGAGCCTGTGAAAATGTCCCTCATGTCCCCAACTGACTGGGGATGGGGCCAAGGCATTATTCTCAAAGACCCCAGCAGCCAGTGGGCAGGGTCTCAGCTCCCACGTGTGGATCCCTCCCACTGAGGAATTAAACTGTCCCGAAAGCCCGGGAGGACGTGGTCCCAGCAGTCTTCCCGACCCCGGTAAGCAGGTCTCTCTCCTTGCTGGGACAGCACAGAGCCAAGCCTGATGGACTCCTGAAACTCCTGGGCTCTCCAGCTCATCAGAGCCTCGCTCGGGGCTGAAGCTGGACTTGGCCATCAACTCGCCAAGCACACAGTCCACAGGCTCCTTCTCCCCCCTCCCTGGACCATCTTGCGGCTCCCTGTGGCTGTGTCATTCACAACCTGTCAACTCCCAAGTTCAGAGCCCAGGCCCCACCTTCCCCACGGTTCAGAGCTCAACACATCCAGGCAAGGGCCTCCGACACCTTGCAGCTGCGCCCTGAGAGCGGCTGAGGCCAGCCAGGGGCTGCGGCTTCTCCACAGGCCCAGCCCCTCCAGGCTTCCTGCCTCACAGTGGCACCTTCAGCCATCTGAGTTCAAGGCCAAGGCTGGCGCTTGTCTTTCCCCTCACCGTGCACCTCTCTAGCAAGCCCCATCTCTAGCACAGTCCCTGCCCCTTCCAAAGGCCTGCCCGGCGAGCCCGGGTCCTCTCCTACCTGGGAGACCTCACAAGCTTCCTGGCCCCCTCTCTCCTCTCCTGCTCCCCTACACCAGACACCAGAAAGTTCCTTTGACAAGCCAAACAACTTTATCAGGGTATCATTTATATGCTGGAAAAAAAATCCACCCATTTGAAGTAAAAACCACCATTGATGTGGTTTTTAAAATACATTCCTACAGTCAGAGTTGTGCAACCATTGCCAGAATGAAATTTCAGAACGTTATCACCCCAGAAAGAAACCTTACACCCGTCAGTAGTCCCTCTCCCCCTCCCTTTTCCATCCCCCCTCCCCGCAACTGCTTTCTGCCTGGACAGATGGACCTGCACGGGCATCTCACAGAGCAGGGTCTTATGGCCCGTGGTCTTCGAGTCTGGCTTCCTTCACTCAGCATGGCCCTTTTGAGATTTAACTGTGCCAATCACAGTTATGTGTCCTTCCTCTTAAATGCCAAATAATATCCATTGTAGAGGTAGATGTACCACATTTTGTTCACTTACCAATGGAAATTTGGGGGGGTTATGCTTGTGGGTTGCTAGAAAGTTCTTTTTAAAAAATGCGATACAGTGCCCCCCCCCCCCCCCGCCCACACACACACCTGCTGCTTAAAACCCTGCAAGGGTTTAGCATCATTTGTAAAATGAAATCTGATTGTGCCTGTAAGAGTCCTGATGCCCCAGCCTCTGCCCCCAAATTTTTCCACTATTACTCTCTCATAGCTCATGCTTCCTTCTTTTAGTTTCTCGAATGCCTATGTCTGCCTCAGGGCCTTTGCACTTGCTGTTCCCTCTTTGCTCCACTTAGAATGCTCCTTCCTCCATTCTTCACATAGTTGCCTGGTTCTTTGCATTCAGTTTGCAATGTAAATGTCACCCTCTAGCCAAAGTGGCCCACCCTCTGCCTGTGTCACTCTGAACCACAGTGCCCTTACTCCTTCACACTATAATGTCTGAGGTTATCTCATTGGTACGTTTATCCCCTCCCTCCTCCTTGTAGAATATTCAGCTCCGAGAGGAGCCTTGTCCATGTGTCTTCTTCCTTACTTCATCACTACTGCGTTCCTGGGGTCTAGGAGAGTTCCCAGTACATAGTAGGTTCTCAGCTTATTGTGAGGCTCACCGGGTCCAGGCATGCTTAAGTATGTCTGCCACGGCAACGGCAACCTCACTTTCCCAGAGTGACACTTCACTCCCGAATGCTGGTCTCTTTTGGAGTGGGGAAGGGGGACATTGGGGCTTGAATCCAGGGGCACTTTACCACTGAGCCACATCCTCAGTCATTTTTCTTTTTTATTTCGAGACAGGGTCTCACTAAGTTGCTTAGGGCCCTGGCTAGGTTGCTGAGTCTGGCCTTGAACTTGGATCCAGCCTCCTGAGCTGCTGGGATTACAGACATGCACCACACACCTGGCTTCAAATTCAAATACTGGCCTTGTCACTGGCCGCCAAGATGTTAGGGGTTGGGGTTAGGAGAAATTGCCTATCTCTCCAGGGCCCCAAACAATAGAAGAGAAACAAAAAAGAAAGCCAAGCGGCCCTCTGCCTGGTTCACTGGCCCTGGTGGAGCTGGAGTGGAAAACTGGAGAGCAGCAGCGCCCCCTGCAGGAGAAATGCTCACTCCTGTCTAGCGAGTCAACCCAGACAGCCAGGAAGTAGAAGGGGTAGGCAGGGTGTGTGTGTGTGTGTGTGTGTGTGTGTGTGTGTGTGTGTGAGAGAGAGAGAGAGAGAGAGGAGAGAGGGAGGGAGAGAGGCAAAGAGCTCAGATCCTAGAGAGATGAGGCCTCATGCCTCCTTAGTATGGGGGCAGCGAGGTCAGGGCCTCCCTCTTCCCGGGTGGGTGGAGTGGCCTGAAGCTCTGCTGCAAGGACCGTGGGGATGGGGACTTCCCCACCTCCAGGCAGAAGCAGGACAGTGGGAGGAGAGGCCCCTGGCCAGCAGTCTGCGGCCATGGCTGAATGTCCCTCCCTTCTGGGGACTCCACATTGTCTCAAGGAGAAAGTCCAGACTATATTCAAGCTGGCCAGAGCCCCAGCCTGCCTCTCCGCCTCCTCCTCTCCCTCACACTGCCCCGGGTCCCTCTGCTTGAATCCACGGCCCATGTCCTTGCAGTAGACCCTTAATAAATAAGTTGTTGATGGAAGAATGAATGAGTTCCGAGGAAACCACGCTACTGGTCCAATCAGGGCCTGGAATCGGAGGCAACTCTGCTTGGAAGGGTCCATGCCAGGGGGAGACAGGCCTTGCTCTGTGGCCAATGTCCAGAGCTGCTGTCTCCCAGACTCGATCAGAGATCCACCCTCTTCTCAAAGGTTCACTGATCTGAGCCAAGTCTTATAAACCTGTCACACTCTGTGCCTCCTGAACTTTGAGATGTCCTCCCCACATCCCCGCAAGCCCCAGCAGCCCATCCCTTCAGCCCTGGCCAGCAGGGATCAATGGGGTGTTTGCGTCTTTAACAAAAAGCAAATGTAAACGAAAAACCTTCCTTCGTTTATTTTCCAGGGGACTTGACTCCCAGATCTTCCCCCCTGACTGGTTTTGTGCTGTTAGTTTTCCTTCCTGATGAGGTGGAATAGCATCTGTGGAATGCAGGGAGTCCCCAGCCATTAGCAGCAGGAGTTGGAAGTGGCATACTTGGAATCCTTGGGAAGCCAACACCAGATGTCAAGCCTCAGTGGACCCTGGGAGGACCTGGGGCCAGAACACAGGGCAGGGTTAGGGTTGGGCTCGCAGCCCTGGAAGGTCCCTAGAAGCCACTGATCCAACAGACAGTGTGGAGCACCTGCCGTGTGCCACACTGTGCATCTGCATGGCTGCTGAGGGAGGGGGCCTGTCTGCAGAGCAGTCATGGACATTGCCACAGGACAGAAGTAGCCGCAGAGGCATGTCCACTGCTCCCAGCTCCTCAGGGATGGAGCTCCCAGCTCCTCCTGTGATGCCTGGGAGCAGGATGGCAACGGATTTGGACTCAGAGAATCCCAGAGGCCAGAGCTCAACCTCCTTCACTTAAAAAGGAAGCAAAGTAATCCTTACCTCACAGGTGGCCTGACCAAAATGAGATGATGCCATAAATCACCCAATTTGTCTAACACATAGAGGGGCACCCACGCTGGAAATTGGCAGTGATGGCCATGGAGTGTTCCCGCCCCTGGGCCAAGTGACAGAGCCACCCACAGCCTCCAGGGACCCGAATATAGCGGAACGGAGCCTGGCAGGAACCAGGGCTTCTTGGCATTGACAGCCAGGAAAATACTTCCTCAAACTCCACTGGCCTCCATTCTCAAGGAGCTCCTCCAAGATGCCAAGCATTCTCCAGAAAAATCACTCCTGTGCCCTGCCTGGTGGGAGAGGGTGCCTGGTGACTCACAGGTCATGCCACCCGCCCGGGGTTGCAGTCTGCACATCCCACAACAGACCTGTCCTCCGCTGGCCTCCCTCCGCCTGTCAACGGAGGCGGACCCGAGGCCCTGGTGGCCCACTGGAGCTGCGGGACGCGTGGGGTTCTCCCGCCGGGGCCCTGGCCCCTTCTCTGTCCCTGCCCCCGTCTCTGGGCTGCTCAGGCCTGGACCCCAGGCCTGGTCTAAGTTCGGGCGGGGACATCCAGGAAGCGGGCGGGGCCGCAGGCAGGGGCCTGGGGGCAGGGTGGCCCCTTCGCCGCGCCGGCCCGGCCCCGCCCTCGACCACGCCCTCCCGCGCCGGCCCCGCCCCTCCGGCCC